>WBZZ01002777.1:0-50598 GCA_019918135.1 Paulinella micropora
TAGTGTGTTGCGATTTACTTACACCCCACGGAACCCGGGACAGAACAATGCTAATCGTATCTTCATGGATTGTCTAAGTATGATTAGGAGTATTGAATTACGAAGCCGAAGCGGGCAGTATCTGTGTAATCTTCAACATGTGGGAAATTATACCAAGATGATTTGGAAACCCGAAATCAGTTATGATAAGTATATGTCTTTGGAGAACCATGGTGAGGTGTTTCTAGCGGTGCGTTGCTTCAGAAGTGTAATGTGCTTAATGATGCTACTTTGAATATTGCTTCAAGATATTATCCTGCAGCAAGTGCAGCTGTCGCTGTCGCTCCTGGTGCTGGCACGTTCGAAACTCTACAAATTACTGCAACTAATGCGGGAGATGTAAGTGCTGCTATAATTAACTCCATCAATGCTGTCGGTAATAGTGTTAAGACATTGGTAAGTCTCCCGTCAATGAGTGCTCGTCGTCATGATGACCTTTTGAATAGTTATAACGGAGTAGGAGGTTCATTTGTTAATGTCGCTTATGAGGAGGCTAAGTATTTTGAAGTTGGAACAATTCAGGGTGCTGCTACTGCTGTCAATACTGCTGATGACACTCCAGTTATCAATGTTAAATTACCTTTGGGAATGATATTTGGAACTATTTTTGAAATTGATAAAACACTACGCTTCAATGAAATTATGGATATGCGGATTGTATGGGAGGGAACTAGTAGAACTATGTTTACGGGAACCGCTGCCACTAACATTGCTGAAGGTGCCGCAATTGGTGCAACTGGTGCTGTTGTTTCAAATTTGAACTTGTTTCTCGCGGTTGAAACAGACCCAAATGTTATCCTTGGTGTCCAAAGCAAAATCGCTGGTGAAGGGTTTAGATTTACTATTGAATATCCTATCTCATGGAAGCACAACTTTGGAAGTACAAGTCAGAACTTTGTGGTAAAAATGAATAGGTCGCAGGGTGAAAGAATTCGTCGTATCTATACATCCGCTTTTCATAATTCAGAAAGTTCTTATACTTCTTTTGATAACGACCACAGAAACGACACTAAAATTAGAAGTTATTATACTACTATCGATGGTAGCAGAATGCAACAATTTGACATTGATACTTCTGATAATGAAGACTATATGATTTTGAAGGATAAGATGAAGGGGAGTGCTATCCTAAACACCGATATTTATAAGTATAACTGGTTTCATGTTGATTACTGGGATAACAACCGCCCACTTCACGAGAAGAATGTTGAAGGTTATGAAAAGTCTGGTCTGAGCCTTGACACCGAGCGACGATATGAGTTCGTTTCTACTACTGCGGGAAACAACCTCAATCACTACACTTTTGCCATTCTTCAGCAAGATGTAATTATAAGAGGTATTGAAATTATTAAGACGTAGAAAGATTTAGAAAATCTTTCAGCAAAAAGGTTTTGTGAAACTTTTACAAAAGTTTCAAAAGAATAAAGAAAAAATAAAAAAGAAAATTATTTTTTTGTTTTATATAATATGTCTCACCAGAGAAACTTGATCGCACAAAATCCAGACGGAGATTTTATAAATGTCAAAGTTGGATATGATGGTAATATTGAAACCAACAATATGAAAACCGCTTTCGGTGAAGCACTAACAAGCCAACTTACGCCAGTTGTTCAGGAAATTTTTCCATACACCATTAATACACGAATATGGTCATTAACTCAGACAAATGCTAGTGTTTCTTTTAATAGTAATATGGCGGAATTAAAAACTCAAGCAAACAATACTTCAACTGCTATCCTAACAAGTAAAAGAAGAATAAAATATCGGACTGGTATGGGAGTTGTTGGACGCTTTACTGCTATATGGACGACTGATGACACAAAAGACTATTATTCTTGTGTAGGAATTGGTGAAAGTGATTTTTCAAATGGTTTCTATTTTTATAAAACTAATGTCGGGATGCGAATTCTACATGCCAAAGGAGGGGCAGCAACTTATATTCAACAAGCAAACTGGGATGACCCGTGCAATGGAACAAAAGATATGCCTGTTATTGATTGGAGTAAAGGAAATGTATTCCAAATTCAATTTCAATATTTAGGCTTTGGTGCTATAAGGTTTTCTATTGAAAATCCTACAACGGGAGAATTTCAATTAGTCCATACTATTAAGTATGCGAATGCCAACACAGGTGTAAGTCTAAGAAACACTACTTTACCATTTACCGCACTAATGAGGAATGATGCTTCTACCGGAATTCAAACTCTTAAAACAGCAAGTGTTGGTTTATTTATTGAAGGAAGTAATACAATAAACACAAGTATAACAAACGAAGTGGAAGGAAGTAAAGCAGCAAACACAACTGAAAGCCCTATTATTAGTATCAGGAATAAAGCAACATTTGATGCGGGCGGTGCTAATTTAACAAACTATTCAAATGTTTATCCCACTTTGATAAGTATTACGAATGAAGATACTAGGTCAAATGTTGTCAGAATGGTATTAAATGGAACACTAACTGGAGCAGGTTTTGCTGATGTTGATTCTAAGTATTCAATTGTAGATACTGACACAAAGGCGAGTGCTATCGCAAACGGAACAACAATTTTTAAACTATATGTAAATAGTGCTTCAACTCAACAAATCAATCTTAGAAGTTATGATATATACCTATCACCGAGTGATGTATTGACTTTTACACAGAAGTCTGTCTCTGCTGGTGGAGGAGGAAATGTCAATATTATTGCTGTCTTCGTTGAGGATCAGTGATACAGAAAGCAAAAAAGATTTGTGAATAAAATATCAAATAATTTTTTTTATGTCATCCACATTTTGGCACCACTGCTGTTGAACTAACCATTCAAGGTATGGTTTATCAATTTTGGCTACATCTTCAATGTTTTTGTGTGCATATTTTCCATATTGAAGAACAACATCTTTCTTTAATATACATCCTTCTTCTGTACATGTAGCATTCGCTATTTCTTCGCCAACATTAGCCTTTATTTCGGTAATTCCAGTCTCTCTCACAACAAGATATGCTTCCTTAAAAGGAGTGCTTTGTTCCTCCATCATTTTTTCTAATGTGGCCTCCAATGGAATAACTACTTTCACATTGTCGTCCCTCGGCTTGTATTGCTCATAGAAAGAAACAATGTCAGGCTTAGTCCATTTAATTGTCGGCTTTTTAATAGAAACATCAAGGTTCCATTTTTCAATTTCATTCAAGTAGTCTTGTTTGGTGTTGAGGTCGGCCATCTTATATTATTATATTATTATTTTTTATTATAAATATTTTTTTAATTCACTTTTAATGTCAGTAAATTTATCAAACCACGGCTGTTTCATAACCCATTCAAGGTATGGTTTATCAATAGTAGCAACATCTTGAATTTTTTTTCCTTTATACTTACCGAATGGAAAAGTATCATTTGGCTTGCCTTCTCTACTTTTTTCAATTGCCTTAATTTCTTCATCAATCATCTGTTGGACATCTCTTACTGAAAAGAATTCCTTATTCTTCTCAATTGAAAGTCGTCCAAATTTTTCAG
Source organism: Paulinella micropora (assembly GCA_019918135.1). Lineage (NCBI taxonomy): Eukaryota > Cercozoa > Imbricatea > Euglyphida > Paulinellidae > Paulinella > Paulinella micropora. The sequence continues at coordinate 3,531 of WBZZ01002777.1, forward strand.
ATAGTCTGGTGAGGGTGGTCATCTGTCTATATAGAGTGGTAAAAAAATTTATGGAAAAAAATTAATTATTTGATATTTTGTTCATAAATCTTTTAATATCCAAAAGGTCTAGTTTCAATCGCATTCTCTACAATTCCGATAACTTGTCTTTTCGTATATGTAAAACTAAATATCTTTTCTAAGTATTCGCTTGTTATTTTTTTCTTTTGTTTGTCTCGTGTTATCTTGTTGTTTTCTATTATAACTACTTTTCCAGACTTCTCAATTCGCTTAGCAATCCGAAATTCTTCATCAGTCTCAAACAATTCGGCCAGTTCATTTTTACCATTCTCAAATAATTCAGTGTTCGTAATACCTAGCCCGCAACTTATTACACTTAACATATTCGGTAAATTCAATGCTTTTTTCGTTTCATAGTTCATACTAAATCCTTTTACTTTCATACTGGCTTTACCATTATCTAATAAGTATCCATAACATTTCGGCCCACCTCCAACAAAGGTTTTTATTTTCGCTCCTTTTAATTCATCAGTCCAATCTCCCAGTAAATCGCCTGTCTCAACATCAACCTGATTAATTTCTTTGTTAGTCGTATATATTACGCTGTCTGTGTCATGATACAATATCCTATTACCTAATCTGTCCATCATATTATAAAGTCTCATTCTCGCATGGCATGTGGTAAATAAAGCAACTACAATATTTGTTTTAATCGGGTCGCTCACCGCATCCTGTTTTAAGTCATAACTGGCTTCTACAATTTTGTCGTTAATTATGTTAATATTAATATTATCAACTGATTTATCGTTCAATAGTTTGTATAAGGTATCTTTATCCTTTATCATTTTGTTCTGTGTTTTATTTTGTTTTTGTCCAAACTTGCCCCATAAAGAGTTCAAGCACAACTTAGCAACTGCTCTCTGTCCTTCGTTTTTGAATATTTTGCTTTCATCCATCTTAACTCCCATTTTAACTTCCATACTTTTTATGTAATTTTGTTTTTCGGCTTCCGTATTACATCCCGCGGGATATCCGCTGGACTCTTGTTTTACTTTCAAGAATGTCTTTATGTATTCTTTGAAAAGGCTACTGCTTTGTTCTTTCCAGTGCCATACTTCATATACTTTTATCAACTTATACCCTTTCTCTAAGGCATTGTAAATTTCTGGAGTTGCCCATGTACCTGTTATTGCTCGTTCTTTATCTGTGTGCTTACATTCTCCATGTTGCTCAGTCATTCCGCACTTATCGCATAAGTAATACATCATCTTACCTCTGTCCGCCTTCGGTAAGACTGGGTGTAGTAAGCCTCTAGGTGGTAGCATCTTAACCTTAGCCACTCCGAAATATTCTCTGTTTATAATTTTATTTTCCATACTTTTTCTTTCCTCCTCATTGTTTGGTCTAATAATTATATGGTGTCCGCTTGGATAAAGGTCGTAATACATCACGGTCGGATAAAGTGAGCATATGTCAATATATTTCGCATACTCATTATCATGTCGTGATTTCCAATATAATTTCAAAGCATGCACTCTACCTCCAAACATTGCCTCTCGTGGGTTTAGTCCTTCTTGTTCAGTAATTCGTTCGTTTGTATCCTCTGCCAGTCTTTCACTGGTTTTCATCAGGCTCCATTCGCACTCCCAGACACTTATTACTTTTGCTTGTTCGTTAAGTTGTTTTTCTCTTCTCATTGTTTCCTTGTATAGTTCGCCCATTGTCTTATTCTTCTTCACATTCAAAGCATTGCTATTCCAACACTTATCACATCCGTGCCAATGACACCCGTAAAACTCATAAGCGGTTTTGTTTTTCTCATCCCATCCATCTACATACACACGAGATTGACCGAGTTGAAACATTTTTTCACCTCCGTTGAATGCGTGTTTAATATCAGTTTTATCTAACCTGCTTCTGTATGCTAACCATTCTACACAAGCCCTAGAAGTCATCCTGTTTTGCTTTTCCGCTTTCAATATCGCAATTGAATTCTCTGGCATAAACTTAGCACGATACAAAGCCATAACACAACTCGCAATAGTTGTATATTGAAAAGGGTCAATACCAAACTCTAGAAACTGGTTTCTAAAATCTATACAACCCTTTCTTAGTATATCAACATCTGAATGACAATACTCACCGATTTCCTTCGCCATATCAAAGTGGTTATGTGCTTTCACTTGTTCGTCATACCATTCAAGAAATTCTTTTCGTTTATCTCCTCGCGTCGTGCCGTAGCCGTAATGTTTCTTATGTGGCATTACACCAACATAGTTTTTATTTTTCGCCGTATTGAAGAAGTGTGGGAAGAACCCTTTCTTAAGTTCCGTAAGTCCGAATCTTTGGAAAGTCTGACAATGGCATCGTAAGAAAACTTAGGCTGTCTATAAACCGATACTTCTTAAGTGTCATCATCATAATCTTACCACCTTCATAGATTACAAATGGAGTTTGTCCATTATCAACCAACCACTTAAGAATAAACTGACAATCATAACCGCGGGCATTGTGCGCAATAAATGTAAATCCGCTGTGTTTAGTGTCAAAAGCCCAATTACAGAAATCTTGAATGTTCTTGTGAATTACTGGCGGTTCCTTCGCATCGTAATACTGGCTTTCCGCATGATTAACAATGTGCTCGCCTGTGTCCTGTGTCGCTTCAAAGTCAAAGAATATGTATTGCTCTGACGGCGGTAAGATTTCTTTTTGGACTATTTCGCACTGGTGTTCAAGCGGTTTTACTAGTTTGCAATTTCGGCATTTCGCATATCCGCATTTGTGCTCATCCTTCTTTTTGTAATTAAGACCGCACGATTTACATTTCGCTTTAATATCGCAGTTTGTCGTCCTATGATTATTAAAGCATTCAGTGTTTGGAAACTTTCTATTACACTGCTCACATTCTTTCCACTGGCTCTTGTCATTTATTCCCTTACATCCGTTGGTTTCACAGATACTACATTTTGCTTCACAGGCGTGTCTTTTTTGGTATCCCCTTAGACACAACTCACAGAAGTTTTCCTTTCCTATCATAGACTTCATATTAGTTATGGCATCGTAATGTCCTTCAGTCTTTAGAATGTAAAGGTTAGTCAGCCGTTCTCCGTTCGCATCAAGTAGTTCTGTTTTATAAATGATTTTGTCAGGAAATTCAACAATAACCAGATTGTATTTAATGTGATTAGCAAATGTATTAATTTCTGGTATTCCACACACATCCTTAATGACGTTTGCTTGGCTGTGTAAAGCCTCTGCCATTTCCTGCTGTATCTTTCTTTTTCCCATTAGTATTGTCTTGTATTTTGGATGTTTTTCAATTTTTGCTTTGACTACAACGATTGCTCGTGCTAAGCATAAGTTATCGCTGTTAGTAATACAGATTACTCCTTGCTTTCTGTAGATATCCAATTTGTTCAAAACCTGTAGCCTTGTCCCACCCGTCGGCATTTTAACAGATTTCAACACAAATTTTAATTTATCAAAGTTTATTCCGTTCTCATCCATGTAAAGACTTTCGTTGCTTTGAAATATTGCTGACAATCTTTCTAAAACTTTTTCAACCGAGATTTGATTAACTTTGTGCAAGCCTGTTGATACTTTTCCATAGTAATCAACAAACTCAATACCTAGGCTAACCTTATCTTCGGGTGCTTGTCGTTTTACAAAGTCGTTCAACACAATCTCAATAAATCTTATCACATCGCGCATCGTGAATGATCGGAAGTTGCCGTTAATCCTTACCGCATATCGGCTTTCATTTATTCCTAGTTCGTGTTCCTTGCTGTCGTCCCTTATGATATCATAATTACCATACCGCAACAAGTCTCTGTAATTTTCTTTCATCTCTTTTTTCTCTTCAATCGTAGGTAAAGGTGGTGCTATTGGTATAGCATGGTGCTCAAAATACACCGCACCTCTTACTTGGTTCAAGTAGTTTTGGGCTGTCGGTGTATCAATTTTATACCCCCTTACCTTCGGTTTGATATATAGCACATCCCGACCCCTGACAGACTTTATTTCGTAATTGATCTTATATTCCCTTAATCTATCCAACCTGTAGACCTTGCCATTATAATTGTGTGTCTCCATGTTTGATAATAGTATATTAAGGAAAATATAATTTTATTAAATTAAAATATTTGTCTGCCTCAACCAAGGGCCCCCGTAGTGGTCTAGTGTGCCCTATATATAAACCCCTCCTTGTCTTTAAATGGAAATTCGGCGGTTCCTGCGAACAAAATTTTTAAATTACCATAACTTTGTTTGTCAAGTCGATGCGGAAGAAGACCAATGGCTCAATAAGAATTTACAAACAAGTTTTATTCAGCAATTGATCTCAAGTAGCGGTGCTTATTAAGCAATCTGTTTGGAGAAAAAAAAGTAGATATTGATTATGCTTTTTTCTAACCAAATAGATATAGTTTTTTGTGCTTTAATTAACGAAAAAATTTAGCCCTGTAAATGGTTTTAACTGCTTTACGAAAATGAGCCACAATTTCCTCGATGTTCCCCCACGATCTCACCATTATCGTTTCAGCAACTCCTGCCTCGTCGACCAATACTACCACATACTCTGCTACAACCTTTGGCTTTGTGTTGTATCCCCACATGACACATTGAATGGAATTAGGCACGGCATTTTCGTAGAATTTTGCTTCTCCCTCCGCACGATTGATTACGGCATGAAAATCGGCCAATCTGGTAATTGTATTTCTGCTACCTGTTCTCCTTCCTCCTTTTTTTCCTCCTTTTTTTGCTCCCCTTGGCCTAAGAACATCTGGTATAGCAATCTCGATGTTCTTGACTTCTTGTGCAAGCGCCTAATCATACATACAATGAAAAAAAAACAAAAAACAAAAAAAATTTACATCAACTGCGGGGTCGGGAACCTGTTCAACTTGTTGCTACACACATACACATAAAAGAAAGCAAAAAGAGAAACTTATATAGGATGCCTGAACACGGGCGTCGTGGGCGTCCTGCGCTTCTTGCTGTGCTTCAAGTAGAGCCATAGCACCCTATACAAAGAAACACATACACACTCAAACAAAGCAAAAAAAACAAAACGTTTTACCTCAACTGCTGGATCTGGCCCATCGTTTTCAGCCCCGCTCTTCTCGTCGTCAGACATTTCACCTGCCACACAATCAAGTATGGCATAGATAAAATTTTTGAAGATAGGAGGGCTTTCGCCCAAATTTTTTTGGATAAAATTATTTTACACACACAAGATTATACTCCTATGTGATAAGGGAGTAAGTGGTTTAAAACCACTATTGTATTCAACTTTAATTTCTCATACATCTATACATGTTTTCATCGAACATATAATTTTCATTCTTAACCCTAGGGTTAATAGGCGCATGTACATCATACGAGATATACTTGATAAATGATTTGTTAAATGATAAATTTTCGTTGTCAATTCCATCAAAAATTTTGTCAAGTATATTAGCACTATACTCATTTCTATTCTCCTTGCGCCAAGCATAAAATAGTTTAAGTTCTTTTTCTTTTTTAATTTGTTTCATTCTCCTTTTTTGCTTAAAAATTCTATCACTCTCTACGTTTCTACTTTCCTCGTCCATAATTAACATATATTCATTTATTGCCTCTATTTTAACTTGGTCTGGTTTCTTTTTTTCAATTAGTAAATCAATTTCTTTATCAATTTTGTTTATTCTTTCTTCACAAGTAATCTTACTTTTTCTCAAATTGGATTTGCTCTCTTTATTTGTTTCAAAAATTTCCATCCAATCGTCTTTCGTTCTGTCATCTTTCGTGATCAGACTTTCGATCATGATTGGATTATGCGGTAATGCGGTACCGCGGTACCGCGCACTCTAAGGTTTAGGTTGTTTTCTGTTTCTATTTCCTTTTCATTCTTCCAGAACATTCTTTCTGTGTTTTTCTGGTGTAAGGTGTATTTTTTTCAACGAAATGCCACTTTCTTGTGCTAGGTTTCCTTTTTTGTTTGTGCTGAAACGTTAGGATTAGTTTTGCTTTCGTTGTGGTTTCTAGAAGTATTGTGTGCTTATGGTTTTCTTATTTCGAACAATGGTTGAAGTGTATTATGTTTTTTTATGTGTTTCATTTCATTTTACCTTTTTCAATTGTTTGGAAAATAATTATTTAATGTAGCAGTATTTATTGCTTTTTGCTTACTATATTGAATAATCAATAGTAAGCAGAAATAATGAATAACGGCTCCTTGTGTGGTTTGTGTGCTTCAAATGCATCGAAAAAGTGTGCCAAAGTGCGACCCTATACTACTCCTGTAAAAAGCGATGAACAGTGACCCACCTGGCTGTCTTTTGTCGTTTCATTTGCAAGAGTCCTAATGATTGTTTTGGCTTTCAGTCTCGGTTTTGTCGCTTCCGCTGCCGTTTCTACAGTTTTTTTCATTTTTGTACCGATCACCACTTTTTACAGTCGGACACTCTGACACTCCACCTTCGACCTGTCTTTTCACTCACGTCAGACTGCTGTCTGACATGATATATAAAAGAATATAATTACCTCTTTCCTAGTGTCATTTTCAAGAAAATACCAGTTCTTTCAGTCTAAAATCACCAAAATCACCAAACAAGAAATAATAGAGAAATCAAAGAGAAAACATACATCTATCGCTGTAGGCTGTATTGAAGAAGGAAATAAATCAAGAAAGGAAGAAGGAAATTACCTTAGTAGTCGTCCCCACCTCCATACACCCTCATTAAATAAACCTACCATCACACATACTGTATGAGGTAGGATTTTTATAGTCTCCCACTACTGTTTTTTTGTTTTGTTTTGTTTTTTTGACATATTTTCAATTATTTCCCTCAGAGGGGATAGATATTTTCAATTATTTCCCGCAGAGTGTCTTAATATTTCACTCGGATGGTCTTGGTATTTCCCTTGGAGTGTCTTAGCATTTCCCTCGGAGGATCTTGGTATTTCCCTTGGAGTATCTTAGTATTTCCCGCAGAGGGGAGTAAATATGAAATAAGTTATTTTTGCGCTCACCGTAAAGCCCTATTCATATTCGGGCTTCCCTCATTTAAGTCATTTATTTGTTTTACCATTAAACACGCTTTTGTGAAAGTAGCACCTTTATCTATGAGTGCTTCTACTTTTTCAATATCTTCACTATCTATCAGTTCTCTGTTCTGCTTTTTCCAATGCTTCATCAATCTTCTTTCTCTTTCAATCTGTCTCAATCTTTTCTTTCTTCTTCTGTCTTTCATCAAGTCTTCTTCAATCTCCTCTTGCTTCTCCTTCTTTTCTTTCAAAACTTCATCAATCGCTCCAAGTCTTTCTTTCTTTTTATTTAATTCCTTCATCTCTTCAATAATCTGTTCATCTTTCTCAATCTCTTTCATCGTTTTTATCTTCATTTCATTTAGTTTCTTCGCTGTGAATCTACTATCTTCAAACTGCTCAATCCATTCTTCTTTTCCTTTTATGAAATTTGGTATGAGATTAATAGACATATGAGTGTTTATTGTTTACGAGTGAGGTCCCAAAAAAGCAAGGAAACCTGTAAATAAAAAAAAAAACAAAAACCAACCCCCAAAAAATCTTGGTGTTTGGGGACAAAAATAAAAAACACAATTTTCGCCCGCAATTTACGATAAAAATTATTGTGATGATCATTTCGGCCTTTGGTCCCCGAAATAAAAAAGGAAATTGCTAGGAAAAACCTCCACCAAAATCAACCGCCAAAAAATCCTCGTGTTTTCGTCAGTCTCCCAAATTCTCCCAAGGGAACAAGTGAAGATGGAGGAGCTTGCCAACATTTTTTGGAGAGGTGAAGTTGGAGGCCGACCCAGCTGACTGCCCCAGTCCAGCCCGACCCTGCCCCCGTCCAGCCTGACCCTGCCCCAGTCCAGCCCGACCCTGCCCCCGTCCAGCCTGACCCTGCCCCCGTCCAGCCTGACCTTGCCCCCGTCCAGCCCGCCCCTGACTTACTCGAAGATGACATTCCTGATGGGTGGAGAAAATTTGAAGATGTTGGAGATTTAATCGTTCCGAGAGATGATGTTAAGTTTATTGGTGTTCCGAGAGAATTTCTTTACGCAGACAAGAAGGTGAGAATTTGGAGGATGCACCCTTTCGATATGCCCGCGGAAGAAAAGGAAGATTACTTTTTCGCAAACATTCAAAAAAATATGTTGATAGAGAAACCCAAAAACCAGTTTCATTTTCTCATCTCCGTCCGCAATCCTGATGAGTTAATTATTTTTAATTCAATCACAGCAATCAACCGAGTATTGAAAGCTCGCACGAGCCAAATCAACTGGATTCTCCCAATCAATGATTTTGTGTAATTAAATTCTTCTCTTACAAATCTAATATTACTTTCGCTTTCCTTTCTCTTTTGCTACTCCGTATGTTCTCAGGTTGAATATCTTCACTGTTTAATAATTCCTTCGTTTTCTTCTCTTTTATTAAATCTTTAACTTGTTCTTTAATTTGTTTTTCTTCGTCAACTTGACGGTTGAACTTAGTCTTTAATAATTCCCTCGGACTGACTAGCTCACCTGAATTAAGTATCAACTTGAAGCCCTTTCTTCCGACGACTGTGTAAATCTGCTTACTGTATTGTCTGCCCCCTTTTGAAAATAAATATCTTTTTAATTCACGGCGGACTTTATCGCCCTTTTGAAATTCTTCTATTAAATAGTCCCGTTGAATTCGTTGTTTATTTTTATTAACACCCTTAAATACATCTATCGGTCGGGCTTGAATCGTTCTATGAAACCGCATATTATAAGCATCCACCATATCGTCAATATAAGTCAGCCAATCAAAATTGCAATTAGTTTCAAATAAAATGTCAAGCCACCGTCTAATAGTTCTTATTACACTGTCAACTATCGCAAGAGCCCGATGGTCGCCAACTTCAACAGTCCGATGGTCAATATTGTTTTCTCTGAAATAATCTTTAACAGCCCCTTTGTATTCACTCCCGCTGTCGGTTGTAATAGAGTCAGGTGTGTATGGTATTGATTTCAAAGCTAAATAAACTTATTTCGCCGTTTTGTTTTTAAGCGGTTTAATTATTAAAAATCTGCTGTGAGTGTCAATCCAAAACAACATCCAAGCATAGTTTTTATTTCCTTTCTTGTCTTTAAGTTTTGACATATCCGCCAAATCTACAAATACTTGTTTAAGTGGTTTGTCTGACCATATCGTATTCCATTTATCAGTCGGTAATCTTTTTTGGTAATGTATTTCAAGTGCTTGTTGTTCCTTTCTTTCATCCTCATCTTCGGGCTCAGTATTTTGTGTATGCTTATGATCCATTGCTATATGCGACTAAAAAAGGAAGGTAGTTTATCACGATACATAAAAGAGTAAATAATAAGTCGTGCATAAAGTATATATATATTAGAACTTTAAAAATATCTTTGAAACATCATTATTTTCTTTTTTTTGGTTTCTCGGGTTGTTGGTTATAAACATTGACACTAACACTGCTAGTCTTCTTCCCTCCTTTCTTAGGCTGTTCCTCTTCTTCCTAACGATAATTCAAAAGGGACATCAAGCACTCCTCTTGGCAGTGTCTGAATGGTCCACGCAGTGTAATCCTTGTCTCTGGGAGTAATTGTATCATCCCATGTCTCGAGACTTTTTGCGTCTTTATATACTGGCAGATAATGTCTTGCCTTTGGATCCTCAACCGGGTCCATACTTCTCCAGAACTGGAGTATCGGTTGTACTATCTTTGCGGCTGATGATATTTTGAGTGTCCGTGTGACACGCATCTGTCGTGGGACCGCCACGACCCGCATCAAGTATAAGTCTGAGAGAGTGTCATCAGCAACATGTTGTTCCGCTGGTCTCATCAGATAGAAAACATTTTTCACCCATGCGATGGTTGCTATCGCATCGCCTTCCTTCCATCGCTCATGGACAATCTCAACGTTGCCCGCGTTTGGGTCAGTGTCCGTCCCCTCCTCCTCCTGGTGGACGTCCTTTGATCTCATCGACCTCATCGCCTTCCTCGGTTGGTCGTTGATAAGATCATTCCGCGCTCTCCTTAGCTGCGCCTCTGTGATCTTCTCCTTCTTTCCGCTATGCTCTTGCGGAGACTTGGACTGAGTCCCCACCGCGCTTATGCGGTCAGTCTTCTCCTTGCTGTCCACCTCACTCTCCTCCTTCTCAGCTATCGGTGCCCGATAAGCATCGTCTTGGTCTATGCCAGCCTCCTTGTGGATGGGCGGCACCTCTTTGAAATCATCCTTCATCCGTTTTAACGCCTCCTCAACGGATTCATCTTCCAGTAAGAAGGGATCATACTTAATCAGCCTTCTTACATTCACAATTTGCACCTTCCCTCTACCCCTGATCTTGTAATTCAGAGGTCCCGTCTGTTCCATAATCTGATAAGGTCCTTTCCAGTGAGTGAACAGCTTAGAGCTGACTCCCTTCGGGACTTGAGGATGGTACAATAGTACAATATCCCCGACCTGGAACTTGATCTGATCCAAGTGCGCTTGTCGCACCCCTTCAGCATCAGTCTTTCGGCGCTCCGCCTCTCTATGCGCCCTGACTATTTGTTCCGCCTCCATCTTCACTCTAAGTCTCATCCCAAACAACTCATCCGCATCCGCCCAAGTGTCTTTTGGGTGAAGGAGCGAAGTCGGGATATCAGGCTCACGCCCATATACTAACTGATATGGCGAGATTGAGCTCTTCGAGCCTCCTAACGCCGTAGAGGGTAGACAGTTCATTGCAAACGCAAATGATGGTGCTGCCTCGACCCATGCTCTTTGATTCTCCTTCTTCGTGCAATACATCTTTAGCGAGGCTTTGAGGGGTCTGTGTACGACGGCCGAGGCGCTGATCGATAGCATCATCTCACAGATCGGAGTACCAAGAAAGATATGTTCTGATCGAGGCTCGGACTTTAAAAACGAGGTCATCGACAAACTATCTAAGTATTACGGGATGAAATGGCAATATGTTACTGCCTATAACCCGCGAGCAAATGGGAAAATCGAGCGGTAACGTCTTTGACAGGGATGATCCACACATAGTTGGTGGCTCTGTCAATAGCCGTAAGGAGGTATTTGTAACCATCCTTCGATTCTGGGAAAGGTCCCACATGATCAATGTGTATAAACTCAAACATCCCCGCATGAAGAGGAAATTCGCCAATCAGGCCGAAATTTGCCTTCAGTGGTGTTTTGTTTATCTTGCACGGGATGCATGCATCCACCGCCTGATCTATCTCCTCCTTCATCTTCTTCCACCAGAATCGCCTCGCTACGAACATATGAGTTCGTTGTCGACCCGGATGCGCCAAAAGTGGGCAATTGTGGGCTGCGACAAATATAAATCGTCTCAGACTCTCCGGTACCCAAAGGGTCCATTTGTCCGGCTGTGACGCATAGCGACCGTGAAGGCCCTTGTACCACAGTAGACCATCTCTCCATCCCATCTCCTTCATCTGATCTTTGATCGCTTTCGTCATCTGCAGCTCATCCGGGTTCTGATATAACTGTATCAGTTCTTTAAACTCTGGATCTTGAGCCTGTTGTTGCCTCCATGCGGTAGGCGAGGCTATATGGATAGTACCATCTTCTAGCCGTATCCCGATTCTTTCCGGGTCATCGTCTAGGTCACTTCTCCGCTCTTGAGGAGGCTCCGCATAAACATCCTGCGTCTCCTCTTCCTCTCTTATGTTCGCCTTCGCATTCTCATATACCTCATAGGACCACTCAGCGTCCTCCTGGGTATGTAGCTCACAACATATCCCGTGATCCGGGCCTTGTGGACTGTACCGTAGACCTGTGCGGTCATATCGGACTCCACATCTCCATCGCCTCAATGTGGCTGACCTCATACACCTTGTCAGTGGACAAGTCTTCCATCTCCACCGTGGACACCAACGCCGATACTTCTGAGTTAAACTCTAGTCTAGAGAGGCTATCAGCGACCACATTTCGCTTTCCCGGTAGATGGACCATTGTAAAATCGAAACAAGACAAGAACGCTTGCCACCGCGCCAGCCGTCCCGTCTGTTCATGATTCATCAACCCTAACAGGTTATGATGATCAGTTCTGACAGTAAATTGAGGTCCTCCCCACAAATACTCTCTGAGCCTCTTGAGGGCCCATACTACCGCCAACGCCTCTCTTTGCCTTGTGCAATAGTTTCTCTCCGCCGCACACAACTTCCTACTAATAAACATGATTGGGCGTAATTTCTTATCCTCATCCTCTTGTTGTAATACAGCCCCAATCGCAAACTTAGATGCGTCTGTATCGACTACGAATTGTTTCGTAAAGTCGGGCATCGTTAACACCAGTCCTCCGTCTTTCGGGTCTTTGTAAATGAGATCTTTGAGCGCATGAAACGCTTGCAAAGCCTCTTCGCCCCACTTCTCAAAGTCTCCAAAATCTATCATTTTCTCCACTTTAGCCCGTGTTGCACCCCAATCGGGTATAAACTGGCTATAGTATTGCGCCATCGCAAGGAATGAGTGCAATTCAGTGCGGTTCTTCGGTATCGGTCGATTCATAATCTCCTCCCTCTTCTCTTTGGATATCGAGACTCGATTATGGGAGATCTCGTACCCTAAGTATGTCACACTCGTCTTGGCAAGTTGACACTTCTTTAAATTGCACTTCAGGCCAAAAGCTCCGATGCGCCTGAATATATCGGACAAATGATCGATATGCTCCTCCATTGTGTTAGAGTATACGATAATGTCATCGATATAGCAAAATGCATATTCTCCCGCCTTCTGTCCCCGCCTTCTCATAAAGCCACCGTCAGACAAATCATCGTACTGACTGCTCAACATCTTCTGCATCGCCTTCTGGAAAAGTTCTGGGGCTTGCTTGAGGCCCATCGGAAGCACTTTCCATTGGTATATTTCCATACCCACCACAAACGCCGTCAGCCATCTGGACTTTTCCTCCAGTGGTATCTGCCAGAAGCCATTCTTAAGGTCAATGACCGAATAGAATTTTGCATTCCGCAGTACTCTCCTTCCTTCTTCTAATGTCGGGAGAGGATTTCTCTCTTCCTCCAGCACCTTGTTAACACGAGCATAGTTAACTGTCAGGCGCCATTCTCCTCCTGGCTTCGGCACTATTCTTGGTTGTGAGACTATTGAGGATGTTGATCTCTCAATAAAGTCCTCATTGAGCAGCTGTCTTGCTAGCTCCTCCGCTATCTTCGCCTCATGTATACTCAAATTCGCCCTTCGTGGTGCCGGTGACGGCTCCGCACCCGGTATTTTGTAAATAACCGCAGTGAAATCTTCAGGCTTGACACCACCTGCATGTAGAGGGTCAAAAATTTCCTTGTTCGCCTCTAATTTGGCTTTTAAAAGCTCCTTCTCCTTCTCCGTGCCTACTCCTTCTTCCAATATTTTCCGCGCCGCCGCTTGAAAATCTTCATCAGACATCTGCTTATGTTGCTTGAGGGGTTCTCTGTCCTCCTCCAAGCCTAAGTCCTCTTCCGAGACATCATCTAGGCCCGTCTTTTCATACGTGACCGTGTCCGGCTCATCATCTTTACCGAGCTCCACCAGCATGTCAATGAGTCTCGCGTATTGCAAAGGAGCTTTACGGGTGTAAAAACCATCAAAGCATGTGAATGCTTGCGGTATCAATTTCAACTTGTCGAGGTCTCTGAGCTTCCGCTTGTATGCACTGCTCTGCTCACGAGTTCCCATACGACAAGCCACCACTAGCTGTTGCTTGCGAGAGGGTACCGGTATAGGATGATCAATAAGCCGGTCCCTTATTTCCTGCGCCCATATCGCCTTCTCATTATATGGCAGGATAATAGTATACGGCTTATTATTTTCGAATAAAGTCCGTAAGCATTTCTTCACTTCAGACAGTGAACGCGGCCACGTGGGCTCGTCACCCCAGAAATCAGTAATAAAACTTTTAATAGTTTCTGGTGGAGTATCCGGGATTCGCCCCGTTCTCCTTGGTACAAACGCCTCCCTTTTTTCTTCTCCTACTTTCGCATGGAAACAGTATCCGTTAGTAATATGGACATCTGTTCCTACTCCTTCCGCGAATCTCGCCGACGACGGGCTTCTTTGTGCGACACATATAATCTCCTCCTTTCGCTTCTCGATTAAGTCATCAATAGACTTTTTGTCCCAATGGCATGTCTTAACTGTGACAGTGCACACTTGGGATTCCCAATTGTCGGTCCAGGACAGTTCATCCGGTCTTACGACATGGGGGTGAACGTACACCTCAAGTGCCTCATGTGCGATGGCCATCTTTTTGTGATCCGTCGCTAGACTCAGCTCATAAGTCTCATAAGAGTCAGTAGCGTTGAAGGGATCAATATCGTTCTCTTCTCCTCTTTTTACTCCATATATCACTCGCCGTGCGGCGCAATCAATCACAGCCCCCATCGTAGCCAATTGGTCATACGATAGTAATATTGACCCGTGGTAACCGGGGACGACATAGAGGTCCATACGGTATACTCGTGCGGATTTCAATTTAAAGGTCATTGTGATGATTCCCGTGATATCCGTCCGGCTGCTCACTCCTTTGAGAGTGCCCGTTGACTTTTTCATATTTCCGTCCACCCAGTCCCGGTATCGACTTAAAAACTTTCGGCCGACAATATTAATATTCGCCATCGTATCATTACCAACTTTTAGTATTGTCTTCAATGTTTCACAATAAAGTTCCGTATAACACAGAGCATCGGGCCTGTGTATATTGGCTGCGAGAACAAGAACTTTACGTTCCAAATTTTGGAGTCTTGTCTCTAAGTTTTTCAACTCCTCCTTCTTCTCCTCCTGCTTCACCTCATTAACATTTTTATTATTCTGCGGTACTGGTGCGTTTACTATTTGAGCGACATTGTCTTGTGGTACTTGAGTACACACATTGTCTTTTTGCTCGCCACCCGCCGCGACCGTAGACATTGAGTCAGTTCGTAATTGTTTGCTTGGCCGAGGCGATACGTCTGCCATTGGCCTCCTCGCCTCCATCGCAAGTCTCGCCTTCCTATTTGCATCAGTTATCATTGGTAACCGTGCTGTATGAACGGGTATGAGACTACCTAGGGGCTGCAGTCTCTGTGTACCCACATCTTTGTTTTCACATAGAGGAAGCGTTGGCCCAGTCTGCACAACAGCATTAGAAAGCACTGTGACTTTAGGGTTAAACTTCACAGTCTTCTCCTTCCTCTCTTCTTCCCCCTCCAGTCATTCCACCACCTCGAAACGATTACCTTGAGTAGTGTCCGGGTAGGATAACGTATCGGTCTCCGAGGCAGTGTTGTAGGCCTGAGCTCGACCGAAATTTGGGTTGGAGCTTGCCCACGAGCCTCCTTCTCCTCTGGGTGCGGGGGCTGGAGCTCGAACAGCTCTCCCTCCATAAGGGGTATATCCCCGACCTCCTCCTCTTCCTCTCTGAGGGGTTCCCTGCCACCTCGAGGCTCCTCTCCATGTTCCTCGTCCTCGTCCTCCTTCTGCTCCTCCTCCTCGTCCTCCTCCTCGTCCTCCTGCTCCTGCTCCTCCTTCTCGTCCTCTTTGAGAGGCCTTTAAGTTCTTTTGTCTCTCCCTTTCCTCCTTCTCCTTCATCCTCTTCATGTAGGTAATGATTGCCTCTCGTAACTCCTCATCATCACACATATTGGCATACCAACCTTCGTTCACAGCGGCAATCTAAAGCATATTGAAAAGGCCCGGTTCCTTGCCTTCCGTCCTGCTCAGAAAATTTGCCCTTGCTGTTGGGTTCTGCCTATCATGATTGAAAGAGCAGTCTCTGTTCTCCATCTGTGCCTTACACTGCAAGCCCACGAACCACCTCCAACATGCGGTCTTCAGGTCTGGCTCTCTCTGTCTCTTCCAACCGGCAACTCTGTTTGTGTACGTGGCTTGTGCGCCAACAGGTACACCGCCTGCCTGTGCCGTATGTGCCTCCGTGAGCGAGTCCATGTTTGAGCATGCACTCATCACTTCTTGAAACAGTGCTGACGGAGCAACGCTTTGAACCGTATTTTTGAACACGTGTGTCTCGAGGAAGTTCTTGAACTTCACTGAGCTAAACGTCGAGCATTGTTGTATGAGCTGAGTAAGCTTACTCGGGTTAACTGTGTGTAACGCCGAAAAGAAATAGAGGATGATCGACTTGCGGCCATAGAATAGCCCATAGGAAACTACCTCCGTAAGGGTCGCCGCCAAGCCAACAGCACTCCTCAAACTCATCGCCACTGTCTCAAAGATTTCAAACCCTATGAGAGTACCAGTGCAGAGATGCTGGTATCCATGAGATTGAAAATATGAAATGAGTGTGGCCACCGCCAGTTCACACTGAGCGTCTAGGCCTGTTGCATTGTTTCTCTTAATCTCCTCCTTCTTTCTCAAAAACTTGTACTGTGTCAGATCAAATCCCTCCGAGACTAGAGATTGGTCAAAAACAGTAACAAGGGCCTCGTATTCCTGCGTTTCGTCGCAAGGAAAAGCCTTCATGCGGGCATTGATCTCTTTGAGCTTGCTCAAAAGCGAAGCATCAGAGTCTTTGTCTGAGCTCGTCTTGGCATATAGCATGAGACTTGTCACTCCTCCTTTCTTCCCCTTGAAGGCATTTATGATGTTCTGTCTGTCCTTCTTCTCCGTGTTTGTGACCACCACCGTAGTTGAGCCCGAGGGTGCAGGGGCTGGTGGGGCAGGAGCTGGTGGGGTCAAATATGTCGGAGGGTGTGTCTTTGCACCACTCACTTTTGCTTTCATTCTTTCCAGTCTCATCGTCTTCTCGAACTCCTCATTCTCTTTCGCCTTCTTCTTCTCAGATATCACCAGCTTTTGAGCATGAGTGATAAAGGCCACCAATTCAGAAGCAGATCTGAGAAAATTATATTTCTCCACATATTGGTCAACACCTGCTTTGTTGGCGACCGGTGGTGCATTACTAAGTGATTTAAGGACAGGGTGATCCTTGGTAGGAATCCATCTCTTCCATGCCTCCTTGTGCAGTAACGCACCCATCAACAGTCTGATCTTGGTCAGAACTCTGTCGGTCTTCTCTAACTCATCAATCACAGGATGAGTTTCTCCTGCTGCCTTAATGCTTTTTTCCATCTCTGCCTTCCCCTCCTCCAAGGCCTTTATTTCCATTGTAAAAAAATGAAATATGCCACTCGAGTTTTTCGAACCCAGATTGGTCTTCATTTTTGTTACATCGACTGCCTCCTGACCAGTCGCGAGGAATCTGGCCGTTGCTCTTGGGTTTGTGTACTGGAGGTAACCCTCACATCGTGGGCCGTATGTACGTTCCCAAATCAGGGTTTGAGTGTACACCCCAAAGATAGCATCGAGTAATTCAAGGTGGGTGTGTGTGTCCCCAAACTTGATATGCTGTATCTTCTTTCTCTCTTCTGGATCAGAGACCCGTTTGCCGAGGAGCTGTGCTGTGTTTGATAATAGGATATAGACATCCTTTTTAGCACGACTTTTCTCTCTTCTTTGATCCTGAGGGATCCATACATAGGTGTCCTTCTCTACCCCCATCTTGTTATCAAACTCTTCTTTAGTGAGGTCATAGTGGTCTTGCACCCACTGTTGTTCCTCCACTGTGATCTCCTCTCCATCACTATGAATCAAGTCGATCGTTTTTCGTCCTCCTCCTCCCGTGTAGGCAGGTGGTAAGGGATTACCATATGCTCCTCCTCCTCCCGTCTCTTCTTGTTCAAATCCTCCTTCATCTTCGTCTCCTCCATATCTTCCTTCATCATCCCAGCCCTCTTCTACTCCTCCTCCTACTCCTTCATCTCCTCCTCCTCCTCCTCCTCCTTCATTCAGTCCTCTTCCTCCTCCTCCTCCTCCTTCTTCTTCTTCTCTTCTTTGTTCTGCCTCCAAGAATTCACTCACTTCGGCGGTCTCTGTCGACATGATGTCGTAGTAGTGATCAACAGGAGGACAGTGTCAGTTCCTATGTTTGGTTTTTGTTCGTTTGTGTTCTGTTCCTCCTTCAGTCGATTGACTAGTGAAGAGAGAAACTAAAAGAGAGGGTAGGATAAGATTCCCTGTCCTCTATGAAACACTGTTTGTATGTTTGTTTTTGTTTGAGAAAAATAGTCTTTGAGACTTTCTCCGATTTCTTGTTCTCCTTACTTAGATTACTTTCTCCTCCTTCTTTTCTATATTGTATCTAGTATGAGGCACTTGGACCTACACACAGATAGTAATAGAGAAGCTAGAAAAGCTCTCCTTGAGAAGTCGACAGTCGGTCGGATAGGTTCTCAGACCTACCTTTAGAAAACGATCAGAGATTTGCAAAAATACTCTGACGTATGTGTGAGATAATGCAGATAAATGCACAAACTAGAAGGGTAAAGTGTTGTGCTCCTGTCCCTATGCTTGTTTGTGTTTTGTGTGTGATCCTTCACTCTTCTGTCCACCTCCTTCTTCTTGGTCTCTGTGTGAGAACAGCAAGAACGACAGAGAGTTTGTATCTGATGTCTCCTTGTGAGCACACAGATATGGATTGGGCTAGAGCGTACGAGACACCTGCTTGAGACCAATCAAATTATTTGTTTTGTGAAAGAGTTATGAGGGAGCTGTGTTGGAGTATTTGTTTTCGTCTGACGTCCCCGTGTGAGACAGGTCAGTGAAAATTCACTATGTTGCCTGTGTGGCAAAGCAGAAAGAAATCACCCTAGTGATGTGGACTCCAAATGTAATGCCCCCAACGATAGCTCGAAAAAAAGTCGGTAATACAACCAAACACAGTCCTCAAAAGATGAGAATGATGTCTCGTTGTATTAGCTCAGTGAAGCCAAAAAGGAAAACTGCAACAGACCAGGAATAAAATGGCATCAGGTCCAATCCGGACAAATAATACTGAAAAACAAGCTGGTGCACCTGTCACCAGGAAAAGGTACTTTTTACCGGCTATCCGGGGGTGATGCCTACAGCCCCCGTCCAGCCTGACCTTGCCCCCGTCCAGCCCGCCCCTGACTTACTCGAAGATGACATTCCTGATGGGTGGAGAAAATTTGAAGATGTTGGAGATTCAATCGTTCCGAGAGATGATGTTAAGTTTATTGGTGTTCCGAGAGAATTTCTTTACGCAGACAAGAAGGTGAGAATTTGGAGGAGGCACCCTTTCGATATGCCCGCGGAAGAAAAGGAAGATTACTTTTTCGCAAACATTCAAAAAAATATGTTGATAGAGAAACCCAAAACCAGTTTCATTTTCTCATCTCCGTCGCAATCCTGATGAGTTAATTATTTTTAATTCAATCACAGCAATCAACCGAGTATTGAAAGCTCGCACGAGCCAAATCAACTGGATTCTCCCAATCAATGATTTTGTGTAATTAAATTCTTCTCTTACAAATCTAATATTACTTTCGCTTCCTTTCTCTTTTGCTACTCCGTATGTTCTCAGGTTGAATATCTTCACTGTTTAATAATTCCTTCGTTTTTCTTCTCTTTTATTAAATCTTTAACTTGTTCTTTAATTTGTTTTTCTTCGTCAACTTGACGGTTGAACTTAGTCTTTAATAATTCCTCGGACTGACTAGCTCACCTGAAATTAAGTATCAACTTGAAGCCCTTTCTTCCGACGACTGTGTAAATCTGCTTACTGTATTGTCTGCCCCCTTTTGAAAATAAATATCTTTTTAATTCACGGCGGACTTTATCGCCCTTTTGAAATTCTTCTATTAAATAGTCCCGTTGAATTCGTTGTTTATTTTTATTAACACCCTTAAATACATCTATCGGTCGGGCTTGAATCGTTCTATGAAACCGCATATTATAAGCATCCACCATATCGTCAATATAAGTCAGCCAATCAAAATTGCAATTAGTTTCAAATAAAATGTCAAGCCACCGTCTAATAGTTCTTATTACACTGTCAACTATCGCAAGAGCCCGATGGTCGCCAACTTCAACAGTCCGATGGTCAATATTGTTTTCTCTGAAATAATCTTTAACAGCCCCTTTGTATTCACTCCCGCTGTCGGTTGTAATAGAGTCAGGTGTGTATGGTATTGATTTCAAAGCTAAATAAACTTATTTCGCCGTTTTGTTTTTAAGCGGTTTAATTATTAAAAATCTGCTGTGAGTGTCAATCCAAAACAACATCCAAGCATAGTTTTTATTTCCTTTCTTGTCTTTAAGTTTTGACATATCCGCCAAATCTACAAATACTTGTTTAAGTGGTTTGTCTGACCATATCGTATTCCATTTATCAGTCGGTAATCTTTTTTGGTAATGTATTTCAAGTGCTTGTTGTTCCTTTCTTTCATCCTCATCTTCGGGCTCAGTATTTTGTGTATGCTTATGGTCCATTGCTATATGCGACTAAAAAAGGAAGGTAGTTTATCACGATATATAAAAGAGTAAATAATAAGTCGTGCATAAAGTATATATATATATTAGAACTTTAAAAATATCTTTGAAACATCATTATTTTCTTTTTTTTGGTTTCTCGGGTTGTTGGTTATAAACATTGACACTAACACTGCTAGTCTTCTTCCCTCCTTTCTTAGGCTGTTCCTCTTCTTCCTCAGATTCGCTATCCTCGCTATCTTCTTCCACTTTCTTTTTTACCACTTTCTTTGCCTTCTTCTGTTTAGTCTTAAGTTTCATCTTTGATATTTTATCCGCAATTAGGTCAACAAAGTCGTGTTCAACCTCTTCATCGCTTTCCTCAATCGGTTCGCCATCCCGCCCATCAATCATATCTTTCGCCAACTGCTTCTTAGTAATGTGGTCCATCTTTTCGTCATTGGTCATTTCTTTCACATTCTTAGCCTCTTCCTCAGCAAGTAGTTCCCTCGCCCTCTCAATCTTTCTCTGCCTAGCATATTGCTTCTTCATTACAGTCGCTTTTTCAAGGTTCTTTATGGCAATCTCTCTATTACCTCTTGGCATTGTTTGTTTCGGTTGTATATCTAACCAAAAATAATTTTTATTCGGATTAATTATTATCCTAAATATACAATGAGTCAATATAAGTCGCTCTTAGGCTTGTCTGAAATTGCGGTGGACTCACTGGACATAAAAAATTTAGACTTAACTAACACTAATATTATCGGCTTAAACACAGATAGGGTGCCAGAAGATGCCGACCCCATAAACCTTTATTATACTGACGGCCGATTTGATACACGACTGGCTACCAAAAGCACAGCGGACATTAAAGAAGGAAGCAGTTTATACTATACAGAGCAACGAGTGAGGGACAACGACGAGGTTAAAGCCTCAACTTAACACCGCTGAAATACAAGTAATCCGCACCAAACCAGTTTATACAATTTGATAGATACAAACATATTCGCACAAGCAAGCGGACAATACTTAACATACAACGATGTAGACGGCAAATAGAGGAATACCGCACTCGGTTCAATTGATACACTTTCAGATGTAGTCATAACCGCACCAATAGCCACTAATAGTTATCTAACATATAATTCAATAAACTGGGTAAATAAAACATTTCCGATAAATGTTGATGAATTTGGCAATATTAGTATGGGAAGGAAGAATATAACAGGCGTTAATTTACTAAATACCAAAGATGTTGATGAATGGATATTTGAGCATAATGATAATATTAATGATAAAGTTTCAGCGAGTGGAAGTATAGATAGCCACAGCGATGTGACGATAACAGGCTTCCCCGCAGATAACCAACTGATTATGTATAGCACGGGGAAATGGAGAAACACCACACCACCCTTTCTTAGATTAGACGGCACTGCTAGTATGACGGGGGCACTAAATATGAATGGTTATGCTATTTCAGGGGCTTCTACGTATAATGGAATTAATCTCGCTAATCTCGCAGTTGATGGTTCGGTGGTTAAACTAACAGGAGACCAAACCATAGCGGGTATTAAGACATTTAGCAACATAGTAAATGCGAGTGCGGGGATTGATATGAAAAGCCAAAGCATAACAAATGTTAATCTTGTTGATGGTGTGGATGTTTCTGTCCTTGATACTTCGGTGGTTAAACTAACAGGAGACCAAACCATAGCAGGGAATAAAAAATTTACATCAACTTTAGAAGTAAGTGGTTCGTCCAATCCTACTACTTTTGATGGTATTGGCATAGCCTTTGATACAAAAATAGGAATGATTGCGGCACAAAAAACGGCAACAGCGACTTGGTATCCAATACAAGTAACTGGTTCGTATGTAGAGTTATATTCAGGTAATACTTTAATTATAACTGCAACTGGAACAACATTAAGTTTGAATAACAACAAAATAACAAACTTAGCCACACCATCAGCAACAACGGACGGAGCAAACAAAAGTTATGTGGATTCATTAGACGGGCAAAATGTGAAACTAACAGGAAACCAAACCATAGCAGGAATTAAGACATATAGCAGTGGTGTTGAAATAACGGGAAATTCAATCAATTTAACAACGAAGGGAATATTCATCGTTTTCAATTCTACAAGTAATATCGGGTCAATTACTAGTTTGGATATGAAAACTGCAACATATTACAACTTTGAAATTTCTGCGAAAAAAATAAGTTTTATTATTGACGGGACGATTGTTTCGTGGTTTAATGCTACTGGCTTAGATTGTAATAGTAGTCGGATTGTTAATCTAGGAGCACCACAAAATGCGAATGAAGCGGTAAATAGACAATATCTGGATGACAATTGTGTGAAACTAACAGGAGACCAAACAATAACAGGAATTAAAACATTCAACGGGACGAGCACCGTAATAAAATATCTAACTTTAACGAACAACGCCGATTTCAATAATCAAACTATCATTAATGGTGGAAATATTACATATAATGGGGCGAGGATATTAAAACAAAATGGAGGAGATATATTCTTTTCACAGACATCAGGTGATTACCAATATTTCATATTTACTTTAAATACTGCTACAAGTGGAACCGCAGACCAAAGAGGTTATGTATTTACGAATGTAGCATTTGATGCAAAAGGAGCAGGTCTTTATATTTCAAAACTTTTGGATAATAAAAGTGCTTCGTCTGACATTGTCCGTTTTAACAATGCTGGGGGTATGCGGTTTTATGGAGCCTTAGATATGAACTCAAACAACATAACAAATGGTGGAACAATAACGGGAACTACATTAACGGCAACTGCTGGTATGACTTCGACAACATTAACGGTAAGCGACAAAATAACAGCATCACTAACATCATCGATAAGCAGACCAATAATTATAGGAAACACATCAAAATCATTGAATGGAGCGACAGGGGGCTTAGAATTATACGGGACGGCTGGCAATATCGGAGGGGCACACTTACAAGCAATAACAACGGCGGATGCTTATCCAACATTTCAATTATTAAACTGGGCACACGACAATATCAATTTATATTTTGATTGTTATCACAACGGGACGAGCATATTATCTTCTAACACTTCTTCAAATTTTCAAATAGCGAAATACTTAAACAAACTAAGTTTTAATTACAAAAACGGCGGAACACTCGGCCAAGCGATAACGATGACAGAGGCGATATCTATTGATACAGCAGGCTTATTAACGACAAAGGCAATAACGGCGAGCGACAAAATAACAACAGCACTAGGCAAACCGATAATTATAGGCAACTCAACAAAATCATCAAATGGAGCAACGGCAGGTTTAGAATTATACGGAACGGCGAGTAATGTCGCAGGAGCACATATACAGGCAATAACTTCAACAGACATCTTTCCAGTTTTTCAACAACTAAACTGGTCGCATGATAATGTCGATTTAAGTTTTGATGCTTATTTTGATGGCACGAACTGGAAATCAAGCCACAGCGGTTCAAACTTTCTAATTCAAAAAGGTGGAAAACTCGCTTTTTATTATAATTCAGGAACAACGGTGGGAAACAATATATCTTACACTGAGGCGATGAACATTAATACGTCGGGAGATTTAAGCATCACAACAGCATCCAGCGGATTTTTAACATTAAGAAAAAGACCAAGTTATACTTACGACCCGCAAATATATATGAAATCAGGAGGATATTCAAATTATGGAGTAGTCTGTGCATCTCAGGGAATTCTACATGCTTGGACAACTTCAAACTCTTCAGGTGAGCCGTCAGGCAGTTATAATTATATTCCTCTCAATGGTGCTTGGACAAACTCATCGGACAGGAGGCTAAAATCAGATATTAAAACATTAGACTGCGGGGATTGTTGTGAGAAACTAATGAAAATAAACTGCTGTTCATATTATTTGAAATCAGACGAAAAGAAAGAACAAAAGAACCACGGATTTATTGCTGATGAAGTTAAAAAAATATTTCCTGAATTTGTATCTGAAAGTGGAATGAAAGCAGACGATGGAAATGGAAATCTTGAAGGTATAACATATACAAGTTTTATACCGATATTAGTCAGTGCTTTTCAACACATGGCTGAAAAGGTGATTTATTTAGAAAAGCAAAATAATAATCTAACTAATGATATAGCCGATTAAAAAAACCAATTAGCAGAAATCTGTAATAACAATGCCCCCTAGATTACACCCTCCACCTCCACTCATTGATATGGCAGATGGAGAACTAACACCAGAGTTGAAGAACCGCGTTTTGGATATTTCATTGAAGAATGAAGAAAAAAAGGTAGAGCACGAATTGGAAGACAACTGGAATTGTTGTTGTATAAAAAACAGACCAACTGACAGCCGACTTATTAAATACTTATTTCAAATGGGTATCATTATCGCCATTATTACCCTTTGTATCGTGAGGCTATCTGAAAAGAACTTACCGTGCGAGACAGCCAACACTTATGTCGGTATTTTGACCTTACTTATCGGTATCTGCCTTCCTTCACCTTCTTCAAGTAAGAAGTGAGCATTCATATAGTTGAGTTTTATACCAAGAAGCATCACTACCTGAGCACATTAAAGGAATGGCTTCATCAAAACTAACACACCAATCACTAAAAGGTTTATACACACATTTAAATTTTGTTTCTATTCCTTTTTGAATACACCACACACAACTTTCATTTTTTTAACACTGACCCGTGAATAGAAATCACAAGCAGTCCGAGCAGAAATATTAATTAATAAAAAGTTTATGAGCAGTAATATAGAGGGCATCACAATGGCAGACTATAAATTCCAAAAGATTATTTTTCTAAGTAATGATTTTCCAGGAGGGGTTAATGGTAGCAAGACATTCGACAAAACCATTAAATTGAACTTTACACCGACTAGAATGAATGTTAAGTTTATCCACTATATGAATGACGTGACGGAGACGAAAACAAAAATCCTTTATATGGACCGCATTGGGATTATCGGCACATTCGCTGATAGCAACGTCGCAAACATTTCCAATCTCAGCTATAACTTAGGTATTATTAATTGGACCGATGGTCAATACAGTTTTAGAGTGCTTAAAACAGACAATGACAGTATTGAGACTGACCAACTAGCTGGATGAATTGTTATATGCTTAGAATTTCTAGCGTAAACCCCGCTGTTGTGGTAAGCGATTAAAACAAAAATATATTTTTCTATATATAGTTTTTTGAGGTCGTAGGAGGTTTTTTGAAAAAAAAGCTCTTACAATGGAGAAAATTAATGATATACGAGTTAGACCAGTTAGAAACCAAAACGGAGATGGAGACAAGTTGTCAAAAGGATATAAGTTATTTGATGAACCGTATGCCAATATTTTTCTTCTCGCTCGCAAGAAGAGTGGCAAGACGACAGCACTGTTTGAAATCCTGAAACGAACGACCGACAAAAAGACCCGCATTGTTATTATTGCCAGCACGATACACAAGGACCACATTTACAAAGAAATGGTTAAGCACTTCAAGAAGAAGGGAAGCCCGATGCGATATACACATACTTGAAAACGGACGGATACAGTGTGATTGATTACGAGTTAGACAAGCTGAATAAACCTGACGAAGAGCAAGAAGAAGGCGAGATTGTTCAAGACGAGAAAGAAGAACCGAAGCCGAAGTTTCTTTATTTTGGTAAAGAAGAAAAGAAGAAGCAGGGACAAGCACCAGCAGAAAGACCGAGCAAATACATAACACCAGAAGTCGTATTCGTGTTAGATGATTTGGGTAGTGGTTTAAGGGATAAGTCCGTTAGCGACCTGTTGAAAAAAAATAGACACTACAAGTCAAAGGTGATTATGAGCTCGTAATACCTAAACGACTTACGACCTGAGGCTATTAAACAGCTAGACTACCTTCTTATTTTTCCTGGTCAGTCTCAGGATAAAATTGAACTCGTATACAAGCATCTCGATTTGGGTTACGACCTTGAATACTTTATCGAAAAATATCACGAGGCTACCAAAGAACGATTTAACTTTTTGTATGTGGATGCGGTGTCTGATGAATTACGAAAGAACTTCAATATTCGTTTAAAGTAATTTTATCATTATTTATTTTTTTAGAACTATATATAGGAACCTTTTTTGAAAAAAAGCTTCACCAAAAACCGGAGGTGCGGAGGCAGAGTCTCTGCATGCCAACATCACCAGTTATTATTTCACAACCATCGGGATACAATATCAGCTACAATCCTTCAATGCCACAGAAAGGGCGAGCCCTTTCAAACCCAAATTTAGCGGGAGGTGCGAAGAACAGAAAGAAGAAGGGAAAAAAGAAACAAACAGGAGGCAAAGTTAATTGGGCGAAGGTCTGAAAAGCGATAGTGGATGCTAATAGGTTTATCAAGAAGAACCAATTGATTTCAAGGGGTGCTACTTTTCTTAGCGCTGTCGGAGTGCCTTATGCGGACCGTGTAGCGAAGGCCGCGATGAAGCAAGGCTACGGTAAGCAACGAGGCGGCGCCGTTAAGTTTCGGTAGGGACAAACCCCTACAACCCCCTGGTGGGTTCAAATAAAAAACTAAACCTTCTATTATTTTTTTTACTAATAATATATACAATATGAAGACCAAAACTCGTGGAGGTGCGGAGGCGAAGTCTCTGCGAAAACAACGACCGCCAAGGATATACAGAACCAAAGATGGCCGACCATATATTAAAGTGAAAGGTAAACGAGCATATCTCAACTTTGGCGAGAAAACGAATGACCTTTCAACACTTCAAATCGTTAAACTGTTTCTGAAATATATGAACAAACCCAACCGGCGGGGTCGTACAAAAGAGCGAATAGTTAAGTCCGAATTCAATCGCCTTGAACACGAGAACCGCAACCAGATACAAAACAACCTGCTGAAAAAATATGAACTAATACACGAGCAGGAGGAAAAGGAAAAGAAGTTAAGAGAACAGGCAGAAGATGAGAAGAAAAGAATGGAGAGGAAGGAGAATGCGGAAATGAAGGAAAGACAAGAAGAATCAATAAGGGAGGCGAAAAGAGAGCAAAAACTTATAGAGGATGTAAAATTTGAACAAGATAGAAAACTGTTATTACCACCATTCCACCCTCAATATATCACACAAGACCACAACCACCACCGCAAGCACCACCACAAGCACCACAACTAGGACCACCACAAGCACCACAACTAGGACCACCCCAAGCACCACAACTAGGACCACCACAAGGACAAGCACCACAAGCACCAGAAGAAAAACAGATGTCATTGAAAAAAAAAAGAAGAGAGAAAGGCTGAAAAGGAATTAAAAGAAAAATATATTGAATTCATGAAGAAAGCGGGCTTTACAACGAAATTTATTAATAAGCTGAGCAAAACAGAATTTCAAAAACTTGGGTATAGGAGTAGAGAGTGCGATAGCCGCAGGACAAACAGCAGATGAGCAAAAAGCACTGGCAGAGCAATACAAAAAAGAATTAGAAGAGGCAAAAAAGCAAGCGGAGTCCAAAGCGAAACACTTTGAAATTAAAGATAAAATATCACACATCTCCACAGGTTTAAGAAATGATTACAAGTATCCGAAATTGGATATACCAAAAACTTTGGGCCCTGCTTTGGAAGCAAAAATGATAGCCGAAGGCAAACAACCACCAAAAAAGGTTAAAGGAAAACACACGACTGCGGGTATGGCGCAAGTTTTAGTAGATGAAGGTATTGATTTAGGAATAGACCAGAATGAAATGAGAAAGAAACTCGCTGATTATTTGGGAATAAACCAAGCTGGTGCTGGACCAAGAACGATTGAGGAATTAATCCACAAACTTTTGACAATAGCAACAATTAAGAAATATTTAAAGAAGGGCAAATACAAGAAAAAAAATGAAAAGAAGGAATATGTAAATAACTTAGTAACCGAAATGAGAAGCGACCCAAATATTAAAAATCAAGTTTCAAATCACCTCGGCATTGAACCAACCGAGGAAGTTCAACCGCCAGCAGGGGCAAGCCCCCGCACCCCCACCGCAGATGTAGAGAAAGTTCAACCGCCAGCCCCAGAAACCGCACCCGATACAACCACCGACACCACCACCGACACCACCACCGACACCACCACCGACACAATGCAACCACAAAATGAGCAAGAGGTAGACCCAGGGGTTGTAGGGGGAGGATGCCCCTACCGAGGTTTAATGACGGACGAAATAGACAACATCATGAAAAAGCACGAATGGTATATCGGCACGGTGGCTAGCGATGAAATAAACAAACTGAAACCAGAAAAAAGAAAGAAGTATGGTTTTATAATGAACTTGGATAAGTCTAGTCAACCAGGCTCGCATTGGATTGCTGTTTGGGTTGACTTAATTAAAGACGACTCTATTGAAATCTACCACCCGCTCGCACTGTATAAGCCGACTGAGCTATTTCTACACCAAATGAAACAGCTTATTGACAAGAGTAAGCCGAACACATATCTGCTTATGAAGGTTAATCAAGTTAAAACCAAAGTGATACGAGCACAACCTGCGGATGGCATAGTATGAGGTTTCTTTTAGAGCGTGCGAAAGGGAACCGATTTAAATTCGCCAGCGGTTGGACCGACTTAAAAGAAAAAGAAGCGGAGGACCTGAAATCGCAGAACGGGTATGGCTTTGACACATATATATGAAGCAGCACCCCCTCCGTTGTGGTAGGTAATTAAAACAAAAATATATTTTCTAGTATATATACAGTATAATTTTTGAGGTCGTAGGAGGTGTTTTGAAAAAAAAGCTCTTACAAATGGAGTATAGAGGCGGGCGAAGTAGCAACATTTACTATGTCAACAGCAAAAATAGAATAAACGGCACGGACAGTGATTTCACTCACTCCATTGATATGAAATCGCTAGACAACCCAACACATTGTAAAATTTTACATATCTATGTGCCGAAGTCGTATTACTCTGTGGCAAGTCCTTATAACACTTTTACTCTGAGTGAAGATGGATTTGAGGCTCTGATTACGATACCCGAGGGCAACTACACGATGAACAACTTAAAAAATAAACTGGCTGAGGTGCTAACGGCAGACAGCCCCAACGACTACACATACGCCGTTACGAGCAACAACACAAACACCGACCCAGAAGACGGTAAGCTATTATTTACAGTAGCGAACAATGGAGGAATTCAACCGCGGTTTATATTTGACACCGAAACACGTATTCACGAAGTAATGGGTTTTGACCGCGACTCAACATATTTCTTTGCTAATAATACCATTAGGTCTCCAAACGTCATAATGTTGACAGGTGAAAAAACATTATATTTACAGTCAGATTTAGTCGGCGAAGGTGATAACCACGTGCTCCAAGAAATATACACGGCGAATGAAATCCCGTTTGGCTCTGTTATCTATAACGGCTCGGGTAGTGAATACGGCAAACGGCTATCTACTAGTTCAAGCAATGTGTATCGGTTTTACTTGACTGACGAAAACGACCAACCAGTTAATCTCAACGGGTCAGGAATTGTTATGACATTGTTGACTTACCGCGAGACGGATTATCTTAATTTATTTACATCATTTTTTAATTTGTTGAAATCAAGGTAGGGGCCTGCTCCCACTACAACCCCGCACAGTAAAAATATAGGTTTTTGAGATCGTAAGTGGTTTTTGAAAAAAAGCACTTACAATTAATTAATTTTTTTTTCTCATATTAAAATATATAGCGACCTTTTAAAAATCGTTTTTTGAGATCGTAAGTGGTTTTTGAAAAAAAGCACTTACACAAAAATGCCTACACAACACGGAGGCGAACTAGATTTTAGCAGGACTGACTACATCAGTGCTTCTTATCGCTTGAATAAGCTTACCCCTCGTGAGGGTTCTATTAATATCACTGTGTCTACCGCAGGAGGACAGGAAAGCAACTTTGACCTTATCAGCCGCCCGTTTAACTTGGCTCGTTCTGTTTTGAGTTTTAATTATGCTTCAGATGCGAAGGCGGCAAACTACAATAAATGCTTTATGGATTGCTTGGCCCCAATTAGACAAATTCAATTGATTACGAGAGGTGGTGTTTATCTGTGCGACATTAATGAAGTCGGAAATATCACTAAGATGATTTGGAAACCCGGAACCTCCATTGATGATTTACTTGCTTTGGAAAATCACGATGATGGAACTTGAGCTGGTTGTATGCTTCAAAAGTGTAATGCTACAACTACATTTCAACCCGCTAGCGATGCTACAAGGTTGGCAGCATTACAAACAGCATTGACCGCTAATGACGCTAAGTATTTTTCAGCTGGAACTATTAACAATGCCAGTCCGAGTGTTAATGTTAAGATTAATCTTGGAATGCTTTACAATACTATTTTCGCTCTGGATAAAACTATTATGTTTCCAGAAATTTTGACTTTGCGGATTGTTTGGCAACAGACACCCAAAATCTTTTATTATAACAATGATGCTCTTTCTACTGGTGGAGGCACTGTTGCGGTGGCGGACTCGAATGTTACTATTACTAATCTCAACCTTTTCTTAGCTGTTGAAACTAACCCCGATGTCGTTCAATCAATTCAACAGAAGATTATGAGCCCCGAAGGTATGAGCTTCAACATTGATTATTCTTATTTGCATAAAAATACTGTCGGCACACCTTCAGATTCTCAAAATGTTATCCTTAGATTTGACAGAGGCCACGGACGACGAATTAAGAAGATTTATCACTCCGTATTCAACACAACCGAAAATAAGAACACTGCTTATGACAATAGCAACCTTCTTGGTTCTAAGGTTAAAACTTTTTATACCACACTAGACGGGGCACGACTTCAGGAATTCAACGTTGATTGTCAAACTGGAAAACTAGAAGACTATATGTATCTTAAGCCGAAGTTGGAAGGCTCTGCTTTGATGAATAGCAATGTTTATCAATACAACTGGTTTTGGTGGATAGCTTTGACAATACCCGTCCGCTGTGGAGCAAGGACCAAAATGAAATCAGTGGAATAAGTCTAGGCACCGAGCGACGATGGGAGTTTATCGGAACCACTGCTACTATTGCAGCTAATCATTACACATTTGTCGTAACTCAGCAAGAAGTAAATGTTAAGAATGGCACCATTACCAGAAATTAATGAACCTTCACCAAAAAAAATTAATAAAAAAATTAGATTTATTTTTTTCTTAGAATATACGAACACCAAAAAACGGAGGTGCGGATGACCACTCACCAACGAAATTTGATAGCACAAGACCCTGACGGAGACTTCATTAATGTCAAAGTCGGCTACGATGGCCACATTGAAACCAATAATATGAAAACAGCTTTCGGCGAAGCATTGGTCGGTCAATTAACACCAGTATTACAAGAGATTTTCCCATACACTATCAATACACGGATATGGACATTAGCTCAAACTGATGCTACCATTTCATTTAATGCTAATATGGCCGAACTTAAAACAGATGTGAAGACGACGAATGCTGTATTGACGAGTAAAAAAAGAATTAAATACAGAACTGGTATGGGAGTTCTAACACGATTTACTGCTTTGTGGAATACTGATGAAACGAAAGACTATAATTCATATATCGGCATAGGTGAAAGTGATTTTACTAATGGCTTTTAATTTTACAAAATAAAAGCGACTGGTATGAATATCGCCAGTGTTAAAGGAGGGGTGCCGACACTTATTCCCCAAGCGACCTGGGATGACCCTTGTGATGGAACTAAAATTATGCCTATCATAGATTGGACCAAAGGGAATGTATTCCAGATTAAATTTCAATGTCTTGGCTTTGGTGCTATAAGGTTCTACATAGAAAATCCATCAAGTGGAGAATTTCAGCTAGTTCATACAATTAGGTATGCGAATGCGAATGTGGGTGTTAGTCTTTCAAATACAACCCTACCTTTTTCGGCTTGTATCAGAAATTATGGAACTGGTAATGCTAATCAAACATTAAAAACAGCCAGTTGTAGTATGTTTATTGAGCGCACTAACACTATTAATTCAAGTATATCAAACGAAGCGGAAGGTATTGAGCCAGCGAGCACAACGGAAAGCCCAATTATTAGCATAAAAAATAAAACAACTTTTAATGCTGTGACCAATTATTCAATTGTTTATCCATCTCTCGTGAGCATATCAAACGAAGACAGCAAAGTTAACATAGTGCGGATTGTGAAAACGACTGGCACTTACTGGCAAGAACTTTGCGGATATTGATACCAAAACTTCAATCGTATCAAAGGATACCGCTGCGACTGCCCTTGGTGGTGCCACTATAACAGACGTAATTCTAAAACTGTATGTTAATGCTACTTCTAGCCAGCTTATTGACCTGCGAACTTACGACATACAACTCTCTCCTGGTGAAAATCTAACATTTTTACAAACGTCTGTATCCACTGTTAATAATGGAGGAAATGTGAGTGTTATAGTTAATTACTTAGAAGACCAATGATGTGAATATTTTTTCTAATATAATAATATAGTAATATGTGTCGTCGTAAGTTGTATATCGTTGGAGGTAGGAGGTTTCTAACAAAAGCATCTATCAAATCCTACATAAGAAGAATGATAAACAAATATAACGATGGTGAAGTGCTGAACCCAGAAGATAGCAATTTTGTGCGAGACCTAATAACCCATCACCCGTGTCTAAAAGATGGCATCATTGATGTTGAAAGCAATATCACGACTGGGAGAAAACACTTTCGTGTAAATGGTAAGCCGTTTTCGTGGAATTGTTGTGTTGACCTCATAGGGCTTAGCAAATTAAAAAAAATGGCGAGAGTGATAAAAGAAGCGAGCAGAAATACGATAAGACCGCAAATACAAGAATATCTTGACATCGTGGCTATTGATGTATTCGTAGAACCTCGTTATATATGTGAAATAAGTGGTGATATATATGAGCGGGTTGATGTCCACGTAGACCACCACTTTGACATCATACAATTCAAAGACATCCTTCAACAATACCTTGAAGTTAATAGAGAAGTAGAAGTTGAAGACAACCTTTTGAAAGAACCGCACTTCACCAATTTTAGCGACTTTCACAAACAGAAAGCAATACTGCGAATAATAAAAAAAGAAATCAATATTAGAGGTAAAATGTATCTCTTACGGCAAATACTTTTTCAATTCGTCTTTATTTTGGACCCAAGGCTGACGAACTAACCATTCAATATATGGCTTATCAATCTTTGCGATGTCTTCTATTTTTTTGCCTTTGTATTTCCCAAAATGAAACAAGTTTGGTTGAGCATTTCTCATTTCTTCAATCGTTTTTATTTCGTCGTGGATTACTTTTGAACATCTTCCAACGAGAAGGATTTTTTTTCGCTTTCAATGGAAAGTTTTTGGAACTTCTCTCACAGTCTTGTGAGGGTGGACATAGTAGGGTGTATATAGTATGGAGTATTAAAAAAAAAATTAAATAATTAACAATATACGAAATGTCTCAATGGATTAAATTCGTAAAGGCTTACTCAGCTAAACACGGTATAAGCTATGGGGATGATTGAAAAAAGCTGGTAAGGAATACAGAAGGCAGAAGGGCGGTAGTGCTGAGTTATCAGAGGATGTCTATTTGTCGCGGTCGGATAGAAAGGGTGCTGACGGATGGAAACCAATCGCCAGCAAAGAAAAATCAACCGTATATGAAAAAGATGGTAAGGCGATTGTAGCATTTAGAGGCTCCGTAGACAAAAGGGACCTATTAACCGATGTCGCATTAGTAAAGGGAGTATTGAAAAGAACTCCGAGATATAAAGAAGAGCAGAAGCTGGTTAATGAAGTCATAAAAAATATGGTAAGGGTAATGTAGAGCTGACTGGGCACAGCCTTGGAGGAACGATAGCGAAAGATTTAAGCTGACAAACTGGTGTAAAGGCGATCACATACAATAAAGGTAGTAGCACGAAAGACCTCATTGAAGGAGTGATTCGAGTTGCTATAAAGGTAAACCCGAAAGGTAAAAGGGCAAAGACTGCGAAGCTGACCACTAACTACCGAACCGCATTTGACCCTGTATCATTGTCAGGAGCGACTGCTGTAAATACTAAGTTAGTGAAGCCAAAAAAAGGAATTCATACTATTAGAAGTTTCAAAGGTAAAGGAGCCAAAAAAATTTATTTATAATTCAACCGCGAATGTGAAAGCCGAGCGGGATGCTGTCATTATCATTGATAAACTCACGACCCGCCCACTTATTCTCATTAACTTGTTTTTTTACATTCGTCATATGTAAAATGCTAAAATGTGGGACTTGTTGTTGTTTGCTGTTTCTATCGATGTGTATTTTTTTTCATTTGGAAATCCTTTACATTTTCGACCGACCCGCCTTTGTCCATCTTATCAAATGTATCATAGTTTAGCTGATTAGCATCTAAGCCTTTACCCCTAAAATGGAAATATCTTTTAACTCCATTTTCAGAGACT
Organism: Paulinella micropora; assembly: GCA_019918135.1. Taxonomy (NCBI): domain Eukaryota; phylum Cercozoa; class Imbricatea; order Euglyphida; family Paulinellidae; genus Paulinella; species Paulinella micropora. The sequence continues at coordinate 38,257 of WBZZ01002777.1, forward strand.
ATTTTAACTCCTTTTGAAAATATGCTTTAAGTCGTTCTTAATCATTCCTTCCGTAAAGGCATCCTCCGTTGTAAATTCTAACACATATAGTTTTGGTGCTATCCACACACCTTTTATAATCTTACAACCATCGCCTAAATCGTCCCCTATACCGCCGAGTTTCTTATTACCCATATTCTTGATATATCTAGCACATCTCGCGTGGATTTGGAGGCTATCAGTGTCTGCGTAGTAGAAATCATCTTCAATGCTTCTGTTTGGGTTGGCTTCCTTAATATAGTTGAACATAATTCGTCTGCTATATGCTAGTATGAATGCCCGTAGTGTGAAGGCTTTGTTATGCTACTATCTAATAAGATTGGATTGCGAGGTAAGCCCGATATGTGCCATAAATCTTTTCCTTCTTTATCCGTAAATTTAACCATGTAAGTTATTTGATTACTATTCCAGAATTTCCAGTATTCTTCGTTAGTTTGTATATATGTAGTTATTGAAGGTATCGGTCTCTGTATCATCTTACCGTATAGACTATTCATAAACAGCTTGGCGAGCAGATATTGCGGGCTACCTTTCTCCGCATTTTCCTTCGCCTTAAACATATCGTCTATGTGTTGTTTGAAAACACATTCAGATTTTACAGTGTAGTATCCTTTATGAATGCGGACTTCATAACCTTCGGCTACCATATCCTCAATATCTACACTCGTTAGCCATTGGTCCTTCAAATCTTCTAGTCGCCATTTAAGAGAGCCCATTCTGTCTCTCTGTCCAATCCTTGAATGTAATATGTTTTTAGGTGAGACGTAGTCAAGGTTGTAAATACAGATTTGAAGGTTTCGCGGGTCAAATGGACAGATTGTTTCCAGTATATCGCCCACCATAAAAGCTAACAACATCGCGGTAGGATACAACAATACTACATCCGCATCTACGAGGTAGTCCATTATTTCGCCAAAGGTAATCTGTTTTTGTAGGTATCGTTCATACTGAGCTGAAACGAACCGCCTCTTAGACGGGTAAGTCCTTCCGCCGATAATCGCTTTTCTAAATGCTCTTTCCTGCTCAACCCTTGGAAGTCTCACTTCGTATTTACCGTCTACATATTTTTTCCATATGTTGAAAGCCAGACTAGAAGTTGAAATGTATGAAGTTAGATTTACTTAGTGAGCTGTAAATATCGTCGTGTTTAACTTATCATATAATTCCTTCAAACCCATAACATCGTTTTTAAGATAAGCCAAACAGTCCTGCCTAGTCTTATCGTCCATATCCTCCCATCTCTTCGCCCTGTCGTGGTCAAAGTCGCCGTTTAGGATTTCGCACCCCATACTTTCAAGATTTGCTTTAAGACTTCCTTGGGTATGCTTACACATATCCCACATCTTAACATTTTCAAACTCTAAGCAGATAATAGAGCCGTTGTTAATTTTTGACGACTTAATCTTATACCCCTTTTAATTAATTCTTGGTGTATGAAGTAGTGGTCAAAGTTCGCTCCGTTAAAACCATTAACATATAGAACGGGCGGTTTGTCATTTTTACCTTTCGACACCCATTCTGTTTTACCTTCTCGCCTCGTTCTATCAGTAGGTCGACAAATTGACTTATACAATCTTTACCAGCTATGTATTTGAAACCCTCAGAGCCCTGAGTATATCCGACTATGTAGCAGTCGTGGATATCGTAGCCGACAGCGATGTTTGTATTTCTAAATGATTCCAAATCGTAATGGAGAATTTGGTCGTTATTTATTTTTTCTTCTTCTCTAAATTTAGTTATTAAGTGTCTTTTGCCATTCTTCTTTAACATAATGTCCGCATATTTTTTCCTGTTGAGATTACATTTATGTTTGTTCAGATATAATCGCAAGCAGTCTTCGCATCGCTTCTTAAACTGCTTAACTAATCCATAATAATGGTTATTTTCCAAAAAGATTAGTTTGTCGGGTTCTTGTCCTTCTTCGTTTGTGCTGAATGTCTGCTTCATAATATGGTCAGTTATTTCATATGTTTTCCCTTCCTTAACATATTTTTTCAATATTTCAACAGCTATTGAAAATGGTATGGGCGAGTTTGGTGGAAGGTTGAATTCGGCTCGGACGATATTACAGCGATTCTTGTTTATTGGATGAATATCTAGTATATCCTTACATAAGAAGAATAAGCAGTTGTTATTTTTGCTTGGCGGAGATATCTGTCTGCCTTCTTCAACTTTCTCCCTCTTTTCAGTTTTTCCCTCATAGCATCCTCCACCGTTTTCTTGAACTATGGTTATTTCCACATATCGTATGTTTCTTTCATATCCATTCTCGCTCGCTTCGATGTTGTTTATGTTGAACTCGTTCAGAGCATCCATAAATACTGTACGTATTGGCGGAGTTAAAATGAATTAAAACTTTTCTTTTTTAAATAGTGGTCGTATCGTTCATTAGCAGGAGCGGTGGAGTATGTTATAGATATATTGACATCCGCATTGTTGGTCATCCCTTCCCTTCTAGCATATCTTATAGCGGGTATCAATACCTTCTCTTCCAAGGTGTCTGTATCATATAAGCTTATATCTAGCTCCCTAAATTTGAATGTGAGAGAGTTCAGCCTGTTATCCCTCCTAACTTCGTACTCGTTTGCTCTAAACTCTCGCCGCTTCGCTTCCCTAGTCTTAGCCTCGCGGAGATTCGCCCTCGTATTACTACGGATGTTAGATAAAAGATCCTGGCGGTTTCTTTTATCTTTCGTTTTAACCTTTCTAAGCTTAGCCTTAGCTTGAAGAAGTTGAACATATTGCTTGTTTGGTCTTGGTGGTAGTGGTGGTTTTGATATTTTACAGTTATGTATATATAATGTAAGATACTTTTTCCAAAAATAATTAATTAATGTTTTTACCGTTATTATATGGGAGCTATTTGTTTAGATGAAAAATATTTTTACCAGAATAAAAAATAATTAGAACTTAAACTGTTATTTTACTCAATCTATCTTCCAACTCTTGTATCTTCTTTTTGTATTCCTCTATGCTTTTGAGTTCTTGCTTTTGCTTTAATGCCTTTTCTTTTCTTTCCTCCTTCAACCTTTCTTGGTGGCGATAGTAGTATGCGAGAGCTTTCTCGTTATTTCTCTTTCGTCTTGCTTCTCCTTTGTATAGTTTTGGTCTTGGCATCTTGTATTATATTATAGTTTATATATTTTTATAAATGTGAAATAATTAATTATATATTATGTATAGCCATTCTCATATTTAGTTGTTCTTTTGCTTGGATACAAATTTTCATTTTGTATAGTTCCTTCATCGTATTCTTTCCGCCATTTATTATTTCATATGCTTGCTTATCCCAGAACTCGTGTGCTTTTCTATATCTATCAATCATTTGCTCTCGTGAAATTTCTAAAAGAAAGGTCATAAGCATTTGCTTCTGGAAAATGCTTGTTGTATGCTTCCTTCATTTCTTTGTCTGCTTGCTGTTGTAATGTCGCCGTCATCTTTTATAATTATGTAATAATATTTTTATAAATGTAAAATAATTAATTGTCGCTTCCTTTTCGCTTCCTTTCTTGATTTCTCTTTGATTTCTCTATTATTTCTTGTTTGGTGATTTTGGTGATTTTGGACTGAAAGACCGCTTTTCCTAAGGGCATTTTCTTGAAAATGACCCTAGGAAAGCGGTAATCATCTTCTTGTAAAAAGCGATGAACAGTGACCCACCTGGCGGTCTTTTTCATTTGTCGTTTCATTTGCAAGAGTCCTAATGATTGTTTTAGCTTTCCCGTTTCGCGATCGCGATCGGTGTTTTGTCGCTTCCGTTTCACGCTCTTTAGTTTAAATTTGTTTCTCGTGCTTGCGCATGCAATATCATTATTAACTATTCTTGGCTTGCTTGTTTCTCGTCGATGATGATTACTATTTTATAATTATTTCTTGTTCGTTCCTGTCGTTCATTTCTACTTTCTTGTGGTTTGTTAAAGTAATTCTTTCCTGCTAGCGCTCTAGATCTATTGAGGTTTGTTTATACTAGTCCTAGTGTTCCTGCCATTCTTTAATTTCTAATTTCTCTTTCTCACACTCTAGATCTCTCTCTCTCTCTCTCTCTTTCTCTCTCTCTCTCTCTCTATCTCTCTCTCTCTCTCTCTAGATCTCTCTCTCTCCCTAGATCTCTCTCCCTCTCTCCCTCCCTCAATCTTTCTAGCTCTCTCCCTCTCTTTCCACCTTGTAGGCATCACCCCCCTGATAGCCGGTAAAAAGTACCTTTTCCTGGTGACAGGTGCACCAGCTTGTTTTTCAGTATTATTTGTCCGGATTGGACCTGATGCCATTTTACTCCTGGTCTGTTGCCGTTTTCCTTTTTGGCTTCACTGAGCTAATATAACGAGACATCATTCTCATCTTTTGAGGACTGTGTTTGGTTGTATTACCGACTTTTTTTCGAGCTATCGTTGGGGGCATTACATTTGGAGTCCACATCACTAGGGTGATTTCTTTCTGCTTTGCCACACAGGCAACATAGTGAATTTTCACTGACCTGTCTCACACGGGGACGTCAGACGAAAACAAATACTCCAACACAGCTCCCTCATAACTCTTTCACAAAACAAATAATTTGATTGGTCTCAAGCAGGTGTCTCGTACGCTCTAGCCCAATCCATATCTGTGTGCTCACAAGGAGACATCAGATACAAACTCTCTGTCGTTCTTGCTGTTCTCACACAGAGACCAAGAAGAAGGAGGTGGACAGAAGAGTGAAGGATCACACACAAAACACAAACAAGCATAGGGACAGGAGCACAACACTTTACCCTTCTAGTTTGTGCATTTATCTGCATTATCTCACACATACGTCAGAGTATTTTTGCAAATCTCTGATCGTTTTCTAAAGGTAGGTCTGAGAACCTATCCGACCGACTGTCGACTTCTCAAGGAGAGCTTTTCTAGCTTCTCTATTACTATCTGTGTGTAGGTCCAAGTGCCTCATACTAGATACAATATAGAAAAGAAGGAGGAGAAAGTAATCTGAGTAAGGAGAACAAGAATCGGAGAAAGTCTCAAAGACTATTTTTCTCAAACAAAAACAAACATACAAACAGTGTTTCATAGAGGACAGGGAATCTTATCCTACCCTCTCTTTTAGTTTCTCTCTTCACTAGTCAATCGACTGAAGGAGGAACAGAACACAAACGAACAAAAACCAAACATAGGAGCTGACACTGTCCTCCTGTTAATTACTACTACGACATCATGTCGACAGAGACCGCCGAAGTTAGTGAATTCTTGGAGGCAGAACAAAGAAGAGAAGAAGAAGAAGCAGGAGGAGGAGGAGGAAGAGGACTGAATGAAGGAGGAGGAGGAGGAGGAGGAGGAGATGAAGGAGTAGGAGGAGGAGTAGAAGAGGGCTGGGATGATGAAGGAAGATATGGAGGAGACGAAGATGAAGGAGGATTTGAACAAGAAGAGACGGGAGGAGGAGGAGCATATGGTAATCCCTTACCACCTGCCTACACGGGAGAAGGAGGACGAAAAATGATCGACTTGATTCATAGTGATGGAGAGGAGATCACAGTGGAGGAACAACAGTGGGTGCAAGACCACTATGACCTCACTAAAGAAGAGTTTGATAACAAGATGGGGGAGAGAAGGACACCTATGTGTGGATCCCTCAGGATCAAAGAAGAGAGAAAAGTCGTGCTAAAAAGGATGTCTATATCCTATTATCAAACACAGCACAGCTCCTCGGCAAACTGGTCTCTGATCCAGAAAAGAGAAAGAAGATACAGCATATCAAGTTTGGGGACACACACACCCACCTTGAATTACTCGATGCTATCTTTGGGGTGTACACTCAAACCCTGATTTGGGAACGTTCATACGACCCACGATGTGAGGGTTACCTCCAGTACACACACCCAAGAGCAACGGCCAGATTCCTCGCGACCGGTCAGGAGGCAGTCGATGTAACAAAAATGAAGACCAATCTGGGTTCGAAAAACTCGAGTGGCATATTTCATTTTTTTACGATGGAAATGAAGGCCTTGGAGGAGGGGAAGGCAGAGATGGAAAAAAGCATTAAGGCAGCATGAGAAACTCATCCTGTGATTGATGAGTTAGAGAAGACCGACAGAGTTCTGACCAAGATCAGACTGTTGATGGGTGCGTTACTGCATAAGGAGGCATGGAAGAGATGGATTCCTACCAAGGATCACCCTGTCCTTAAATCACTTAGTAACGCACCACCGGTCGCCAATAAAGCAGGTGTTGACCAATATGTGGAGAAATATAATTTTCTCAGATCTGCTTCTGAATTGGTGGCCTTTATCACTCATGCTCAAAAGCTGGTGATATCTGAGAAGAAGAAGGCGAAAGAGAATGAGGAGTTCGAGAAGACGATGAGACTGAAGAGAATTAAAGCAAAAGTGAGTGGTGCAAAGGCACACCCTCCGACATATTTGACCCCACCAGCTCCTGCCCCACCAGCCCCTGCACCCCCGGGCTCAACTACGGTGGTGGTCACAAACACGGAGAAGAAGGACAGACAAAATATCATAAATGCCTTCAAGGGGAAGAAAGGAAGAGTGGCAAGTCTCATGCTATATGCCAAGACGAGCTCAGACAAAGACTCTGATGCTTCGCTTTTGAGCAAGCTCAAAGAGATGAATGCCTGCATGAAGGCTTTTCCTTGCGACGAAACGCAGGAATACAAGGCCCTTGTTACTGTTTTTGACCAGTCTCTAGTCTCGGAGGGATTTGATCTGACACAGTACAAGTTTTTGAGAAAGAAGGAGGAGATTAAGAGAAACAATGCAACAGGCCTAGACGCTCAGTGTGAACTGGCGGTGGCCACACTCATTTCATATTTTCAATCTCATGGATACCAGCATCTCTGCACTGGTACTCTCATAGGATTTGAAATCTTTGAGACAGTGGCGATGAGTTTGAGGAGCGCTGTTGGCTTGGCGGCGACCCTTACGGAGGTAGTTTCCTCCTATGGGCTATTCTATGGCCGCAAGTCGATCATCCTCTATTTCTTTTCGGCGTTACACACAGTTAACCCGAGTAAGCTTACTCAGCTCATACAACAATGCTCGACGTTTAGCTCAGTGAAGTCCAAGAACTTCCTCGAGACACACGTGTTCGAAAATACGGTTCAAAGCGTTGCTCCGTCAGCACTGTTTCAAGAAGTGATGAGTGCATGCTCAAACATGGACTCGCTCACGGAGGCACATACGGCACAGGCAGGCGGTGTACCTGTTGGCGCACAAGCCACGTACACAAACAGAGTTGCCGGTTGGAAGAGACAGAGAGAGCCAAACCTGAAGACCTCATGTTGGAGGTGGTTCGCGGGCTTGCAGTGCAAGGCACAGATGGAGAACAGAGACTGCTCTTTCAATCATGATAGGCAGAACCCAACAGCAAGGGCAAATTTTCTGAGCAGGACGGAAGGCAAGGAACCGGGCCTTTTCAATATGCTTCAGATTGCCGCTGCGAACGAAGGTTGGTATGCCAATATGTGTGATGATGAGGAGTTACGAGAGGCAATCATTACCTACATGAAGAGGATGAAGGAGAAGAAGGAGGAAAGGGAGAGACAAAAGAACTTAAAGGCCTCTCAAAGAGGACGAGAAGGAGGAGGAGGAGCAGGAGCAGGAGGACGAGGAGGAGGAGCAGAAGGAGGACGAGGAGGAGGAACATGGAGAGGAGCCTCGAGGTGGCAAGGAACCCCTCAGAGAGGAAGAGGAGGAGGTCGGGGATATACCCCTTATGGAGGGAGAGCTGTTCGAGCTCCAGCCCCCCACCCAGAGGAGGAGGAGGCTCATGGGCAAGCTCCAACCCGAATTTCGGTCGAGCTCAGGCCTACAACACTGCCTCGGAGACCGATACGTCATCCTACCCGGACACTACTCAAGGTAATCGTTTCGAGGTGGTGGAATGACTGGAGGGGGAAGAAGAGAGGAAGGAGAAGACTGTGAAGTTTAACCCTAAAGTGACAGTGCTTTCTAATGCTGTTGTGCAGAATGGGCCAACGCTTCCTCAATCTGAATACAAAGATGTGGGTACACAGAGACTGCAGCCCCAAGGTAGTCTCATACCCGTTCATACAGCACGGTTACTAATGATAACTGATGCAAATAGGAAGGCGAGACTTGCGATGGAGGCGAGGAGGCCAATGGCAGACGTATCGCCGGCCAAGCAAACAACCACGAACAGACTCAATGTCCACGGTCGCGGCGGGTGGCGAGCAAAAAGACAATGTGTGTAGCTCAAGTACCACAAGACAATGTCGCTCACATAGTAAACGCACCAGTACCGCAGAATAATAAAAATGTTAATGAGGTGAAGCAGGAGGAGAAGAAGGAGGAGTTGAAAAACTTAGAGACAAGACTCCAAAATTTGGAACGTAAAGTTCTTGTTCTCGCAGCCAATATACACAGGCCCGATGCTCTGTGTTATACGGAACTTTATTGTGAAACATTGAAGACAATATTAAAAGTTGGTAATGATACGATGGCGAATATTAATATTGTCGGCCGAAAGTTTTTAAGTCGATACCGGGACTGGGTGGACGGAAATATGAAAAAGTCAACGGGCACTCTCAAAGGAGTGAGCAGCCGGACGGATATCACGGGAATCATCACACTGACCTTTAAATTGAAATCCGCACGAGTATACCGTATGGACCTCTATGTCGTCCCCGGTTACCACGGGTCAATATTACTATCGTATGACCAATTGGCTACGATGGGGGCTGTGATTGATTGCGCCGCACGGCGAGTGATATATGGAGTAAAAAGAGGAGAAGAGAACGATATTGATCCCTTCAACGCTACTGACTCTTATGAGGCTTATGAGCTGAGTCTAGCGACGGATCACAAAAAGATGGCCATCGCACATGAGGCACTTGAGGTGTACGTTCACCCCCATGTCGTAAGACCGGATGAACTGTCCTGGACCGACAATTGGGAATCCCAAGTGTGCACTGTCACAGTTCCGACATGCCATTGGGACAAAAAGTCTATTGATGACTTAATCGAGAAGCGAAAGGAGGAGATTATATGTGTCGCACAAAGAAGCCCGTCGTTGGCAAGATTCGCGGAAGGAGTAGGAACAGATGTCCATATTACTAACGACTGTTTCCATGCGAAAGTAGGAGAAGAAAAAAGGGAGGCGTTTGTACCAAGGAGAACGGGGCGAATCCCGGATACTCCACCAGAAACTATTAAAAGTTTTATTACTGATTTCTGGGGTGACGAGCCCACGTGGCCGCGTTCACTGTCTGAAGTGAAGAAATGCTTACGGACTTTATTCGAAAATAATAAGCCGTATACTATTATCCTGCCATATAATGAGAAGGCGATATGGGCGCAGGAAATAAGGGACCGGCTTATTGATCATCCTATACCGGTACCCTCTCGCAAGCAACAGCTAGTGGTGGCTTGTCGTATGGGAACTCGTGAGCAGAGCAGTGCATACAAGCGGAAGCTCAGAGACCTCGACAAGTTGAAATTGATACCGCAAGCATTCACATGCTTTGATGGTTTTTACACCCGTAAAGCTCCTTTGCAATACGCGAGACTCATTGACATGCTGGTGGAGCTCGGTAAAGATGATGAGCCGGACACGGTCACGTATGAAAAGACGGGCCTAGATGATGTCTCGGAAGAGGACTTAGGCTTGGAGGAGGACAGAGAACCCCTCAAGCAACATAAGCAGATGTCTGATGAAGATTTTCAAGCGGCGGCGCGGAAAATATTGGAAGAAGGAGTAGGCACGGAGAAGGAGAAGGAGCTTTTAAAAGCCAAATTAGAGGCGAACAAGGAAATTTTTGACCCTCTACATGCAGGTGGTGTCAAGCCTGAAGATTTCACTGCGGTTATTTACAAAATACCGGGTGCGGAGCCGTCACCGGCACCACGAAGGGCGAATTTGAGTATACATGAGGCGAAGATAGCGGAGGAGCTAGCAAGACAGCTGCTCAATGAGGACTTTATTGAGAGATCAACATCCTCAATAGTCTCACAACCAAGAATAGTGCCGAAGCCAGGAGGAGAATGGCGCCTGACAGTTAACTATGCTCGTGTTAACAAGGTGCTGGAGGAAGAGAGAAATCCTCTCCCGACATTAGAAGAAGGAAGGAGAGTACTGCGGAATGCAAAATTCTATTCGGTCATTGACCTTAAGAATGGCTTCTGGCAGATACCACTGGAGGAAAAGTCCAGATGGCTGACGGCGTTTGTGGTGGGTATGGAAATATACCAATGGAAAGTGCTTCCGATGGGCCTCAAGCAAGCCCCAGGACTTTTCCAGAAGGCGATGCAGAAGATGTTGAGCAGTCAGTACGATGATTTGTCTGACAGAGGCTTTATGAGAAGGCGGGGACAGAAGGCGGGAGAATATGCATTTTGCTATACTCTAACACAATGGAGGAGCATATCGATCATTGGTCCGATATATTCAGGCGCATCGGAGCTTTTGGCCTGAAGTGCAATTTAAAGAAGTGTCAACTTGCCAAGACGAGTGTGACATACTTAGGGTACGAGATCTCCCATAATCGAGTCTCGATATCCAAAGAGAAGAGGGAGGAGATTATGAATCGACCGATACCGAAGAACCGCACTGAATTGCACTCATTCCTTGCGATGGCGCAATACTATAGCCAGTTTATACCCGATTGGGGTGCAACACGGGCTAAAGTGGAGAAAATGATAGATTTTGGAGACTTTGAGAAGTGGGGCGAAGAGGCTTTGCAAGCGTTTCATGCGCTCAAAGATCTTATGTATAAAGACCCGAAAGACGGAGGACTGGTGTTAACGATGCCCGACTTTACGAAACAATTCGTAGTCGATACAGACGCATCTAAGTTTGCGATTGGGGCTGTATTACAACAAGAGGATGAGGAGAAGAAATTACGCCCAATCATGTTTATTAGTAGGAAGTTGTGTGCGGCGGAGAGAAACTATTGCACAAGGCAAAGAGAGGCGTTGGCGGTAGTATGGGCCCTCAAGAGGCTCAGAGAGTATTTGTGGGGAGGACCTCAATTTACTGTCAGAACTGATCATCATAACCTGTTATGGTTGATGAATCATGAACAGACTGGACGGCTGGCGCGGTGGCAAGCGTTCTTGTCTTGTTTCGATTTTACAATGGTCCATCTACCGGGAAAGCGAAATGTGGTCGCTGATAGCCTCTCTAGACTAGAGTTTAACTCAGAAGTATCGGCGTTGGTGTCCACGGTGGAGATGGAAGACTTGTCCACTGACAAGGTGTATGAGGTCAGCCACATTGAGGCGATGGAGATGTGGAGTCCGATATGACCGCACAGGTCTACGGTACAGTCCACAAGGCCCGGATCACGGGATATGTTGTGAGCTACATACCCAGGAGGACGCTGAGTGGTCCTATGAGGTATATGAGAATGCGAAGGCGAACATAAGAGAGGAAGAGGAGACGCAGGATGTTTATGCGGAGCCTCCTCAAGAGCGGAGAAGTGACCTAGACGATGACCCGGAAAGAATCGGGATACGGCTAGAAGATGGTACTATCCATATAGCCTCGCCTACCGCATGGAGGCAAAAACAGGCTCAAGATCCGGAGTTTAAGGAACTGATACAGTTATATCAGAACCCGGATGAGCTGAAGATGACGAAAGCGATTAAAGATCAGATGAAGGAGATGGGATGGAGAGATGGTCTACTGTGGTACAAGGGCCTTCACGGTCGCTATGCGTCACAGCCGGACAAATGGACCCTGTGGGTACCGGAGAGTCTGAGACGATTTATATTTGTCGCAGCCCACAATTGCCCACTTTTGGCGCATCCGGGTCGACAACGAACTCACATGTCGTAGCGAGGCGATTCTGGTGGAAGAAGATGAAGGAGGAGATAGATCAGGCGGTGGATGCATGCATCCCGTGCAAGATAAACAAAACACCACTGAAGGCAAATTTCGGCCTGATTGGCGAATTTCCTCTTCATGCGGGGATGTTTGAGTTTATACACATTGATCATGTGGGACCTTTCCCAGAATCGAAGGATGGTTACAAATACCTCCTCACTGCTATTGACAGAGCCACCAACTATGTGTGGATCATCCCTGTCAAAGACGTTACCGGCAAGACGACAGCCGAGGCGCTGATCGATAGGATCATCTCACAGATCGGAGTACCAAGAAAGATATGTTCTGATCGAGGCTCGGACTTTAATAACGAGGTCATCGACAAACTATCTAAGTATTACGGGATGAAATGGCAATATGTTACTGCCTATAACCCGCGAGCAAATGGGAAAATCGAGCGGTACACAGACCCCTCAAAGCCTCGCTAAAGATGTATTGCACGAAGAAGGAGAATCAAAGAGCATGGGT
>WBZZ01002778.1:0-7500 GCA_019918135.1 Paulinella micropora
TTTGTCGTCAATCATACGATAGCAAACTGGATTTAACTTATTAATAAAATCTAAGCCTAAGCATTCCTTTATATCTTCTTTTTTCTCCTGTCTGAATATTGAATTGGATTAGACAATACCCATAATTGTCCATCACTTGCTTTCAATGACATTAAAGCAGTATTTGAATTATTCTCCCATATGAACCCACTCGTTGAAGAACCATTCACTCTAAATCTAATAGAATAAGAAGTTAATCCTCCGCCTACTCCTCCCGCTGGTGCTGTTCCTCCACTTAACGATTTACTTGCCCCAGACTGGCTCATATAAATTCCCCAGTTTGAATCTCCGATGTCCCACATAAATATTCCTCTCGCATTTGTCCCGTCTGTTTGTCCTTGAATTGCTATTTTCGCCCCATTAGTTGATGCTGATGCCGTTGTTAGCACCCCAGAATATGTAATCCCCGCATTTGCCGTTATTAACCCTTTTGTCCATAAAGTCCCGTTTGCCCGTTTAATGACATTAACAATTGTTCAGACGAATTCTCCCACACAAAACCCATCGTAGCATCATTAGCCACTCTAAAACGAAAACTATACGAACTAAAATCATTTCCTGAAACGGCCGTACCATTTGCTAAACTTTTGCTTGCTCCACCAGATGCTGCATAAATTCCCCAACTCGTATTTGTCGTATCCCATAGAAATATTCCTTTTGCATTTGTTCCGTCAGTTGGCCCCTGAATTCCTATCTTTGCCCCGCTTGTATTTGTTGCTGATGTTAGTGTGCCTGTATATGTAATTCCCGCATTTGCCGTTATCAATCCGCTTGCGGTTGCCGTTGTTGTTGATATACCCGCATTTGCCGTTATTAATCCACTCGCGGTTGCTGTTGTTGTTGATATACCCGCGGTTGAAGTAATTGTAGTTCCAGTTATTGTTCCGCCATTTGTTATATTGTTTGAGTTCATATCCAAAGCACCATAAAATCGCATACCGCCAGCATTGTTAAAACGGACAATGTCGGACGAAGCACTTTTATTATCCAAAAGTTTTGAAATATAAAGTCCCGCCCCTTTTACATCAGATGCTACATTCGTAAATACATAACCTCGTTGGTTTGCGGTTCCACTTGAAGCAGTATTTAGAGTAAATAAGAAATACTGATAATCACCCGTCGTCTGTGAAAAGAATATGTCTCCTCCGTTTTGGTTTAATATCCTCGCCCCATTATATGTTATATTTCCACCATTAATGATATCCACATTATTGAAATCGGCTTGGCTTAACAAATTCAGTGCCCTTACATCATTTCTACTTCCATTAAATATCTTAATTCCTGTTATGGTTTGGTCGCCTGTTAGTTTTACATTTTGTCCGTCCAATGTGTCCGCATATCCTTTTGTTGCTCCGTCCGTTGATAATGTCGGAGTTCCAAGGTTCGCTATTTTGCTACTATTACAATCTAACCCAGAAGCATTTACCCAACCAACAATCGTCCCGTCAATAATAAAACTTATTTTTTTCGCAGAAATTTCAAAGTTGTAATATGTTGCTGTTTTCATATCCAAACTAGCAATTGACCCGATATTGGCTGTGGAGTTAAAAACCACGAATGTGCCCTTTGTTGTAGCATTTATTGAATTTCCCGTTATTTCAACACCACTGCTATATGTCTTAATTCCTGCTATGGTTTGGTTTCCTGTTAGTTTCACATTTTGCCCGTCTAATGTATCTACATACGTTTTATTCGCCCCGTCCGTTGTTGCTGTTGGTGTGGCCAAATTTGTAATTTTTCTATTGTTTAAAGATAGTGTCGTGCCCGTTGCTGTCGCGATTACATTATCACCCGCATATAAATCAACATACGAACCCGTTATTTGTATCGGATACCAAGTCGCTGTTGCTGTCTTTTGTGCGGCAATCATTCCTATTTTTGTATCAAAGGCTATGCCAATGCCGTCAAAAGTAGTAGGGTTGGACGAACCATTTACTTCCAAAGTTGAAGTAAATTTTTTATTCCCTGCTATGGTTTGGTCTCCTGTTAGTTTAACCACCGAAGTGTCAAGAGTAGAAACATCAATACCATCAACCAAATTCACATTTGTTATGCTTTGGCTTTTCATATCAATACCCGCACTAGCATTTATTATGTTGCTGAATGTTTTGGTTCCTGCTATAGTTTGGTCTCCTGTTAGTTTGACGACTGCGGTATCAATAGCCGAAACATCAATACCATCAACCAAATTTACATTTGTTATTGAAAATCCACCCATATTTAAACTGCCCGTCATAGCCGTTGTGCCGTCCTTTGCTAGTTTCGTATCGGTATATGCTTTTGTTGAAGCATCGCCGTCATAGAATGGTGCGGGCAGTCCGCTGATTGCTGTCGTGCTGTTAAAATTTAAAACATTATTTGTCAATGTCATTCCGCCCCCTGTTGTTGGAGCAAAAAGTATGGACGAGCCTACAAAAGATAATGGATAGCCCGTTGCCCCACCTGCCTCCGACGAATAGATAGAGCCCATATTATTGTTGTAATTGAAAAATAACTTACCTGTGTTTAATGGATTTGAGTCTTTTACGGCCACATAAGTAGTAAATGTTTTGTTTCCTGTTATGGTTTGGTCGCCTGTTAGTTTAACGACAGAACTATCAAGAGCCGAAACATCAACACCATCAACCAAATTAACATTTGTTATACTTTGGCTTTTCATATCAATACCCGCACTAGCATTTATTATACTGCTAAATGTCTTAATTCCTGCTATGGTTTGGTCTCCTGTTAATTTAACCACAGCACTATCAAGAGCCGAAACATCAACACCATCAACATTACCGACATTTACTATATTAAAACTTCCCATATTCAAATCTCCAAACATCATAGTGAGCCCATCCAATCTAAGAAAAGGTGAGTTTGTATTACGCCATTGCCCTGTGCTATAAATGAGTAGTTGGTTATTGGAGGGTGTGCCTGTTATGACTACATCCGTTAATTTATCCAATTCAAAGTCGCTTATATAACTTGAAGTCAATGTAGCAAATGAAGTATTGCCGAGCCCGTCCGTTTTTAATATTTGATTAGCCGTGCCGTCCGCTATTGGTAAATCGTATTCATTATTAATTGACACATAACCAGTATCAGATATCAACAAAGAAGAGTTATTATTTTTTGACGATATTGTTATGTCGTCCGTCCTTGCTTGGACTGAGTTTGCTTCTATGTGGTCGCCGTATAATACTCCATCAACTTCTAAATCCTCGTCTATTATCACAGAGCCGTAATAGTGATATGCCCACGGATTGCCTAAATGGTTCATATTTAAATTCTATTATTTTATAATAAATCTTATAATAAATCTTATAGTATAAGATAGATATATATATAGTTTAAAAAAATGAATATATTTGGCCGTTCGCAAGAGCAACAATCTATTGACACAAAAACAATCGCGGTCGTGGCTACTCCGACATTAACAAGAAACATTCAAAATGCTTATGTTGGTCTTGATATGCGCTCATGGATGACGAGTTCAACATTTACCACTCTTTGTACTGGCGGATATGGTAGCAAAACCATATCAAGTCTTGGTTATGGTTATTTCATTAATGTATCATTTCGTGGTTCATTGAATTTACCCGCACCAACTGGCATAGCAACATTCCAATTTTGGTTTCATATCACAGATGGCACGAATACATATGATTACTATACCGAAGTGCTAAATTATACAACCGCCATTGATTATAAGTCTTTTGATTGTGTGTGGCTAATCCAAAGATACGGAGTTCAAATGAATTTGACTTGGCAGATGACTTGTCCAAACCCGTCTGACACTACCAACAACCGCACTATACGAATTGTAGATAATACAACAAATGATGCTCTGGTAACATATACGGCGGATGCTCCATTAACAATGGAAGTGTATTATAAATCAGCATCTGCGGAGCCTGTATCTTTCAAACCTTCGTATTTCAATATTGATGTGATGAGAGACATAGCACTAACTGCCTCTTACACATGAAACCTGTCATACATATCTTTTAATGTCGTGAGTTTGCCCTCGTGTTGAGATAAGACATCGCGGAAAAATGTCTTATAATCTAACTTACCATATTTAAGAGTGGGGCGTTGCTCTGGCGGTATATGTCCGTATCTGCTTTCGTGCCATTTCTTCATATCCTCCTGTAATATGGTGCGGTCTTCAACTTTCATATACAAGAAATTAAACGGGTCTTTGGATAATTTCAAATGTGCCGTTATTATTTCATAGCAACTATACCCGCCCTCGGGTGGATTCCGCTTTGCTTTAATCGGTGTTTTCTTCTCTTCTTTTGCTTCCGTTTCTTTTTTTGCCAGTTCTTCCCCCACGTTGGCCTTAATTTCCGTAATACCAGTTTCTACTAAATCACTTTCTTTAAAAGGCGTAAATTCTTCTGGTTCGTCATTGAAAACAACATTCTTCAATGTATCAACGGGGGGCAATGAAACTTCAACGTTATCACCCCGCGGGGGTTGTTCGGGTCGGTATTTTTCGTAAAATGCGACGATATCAGTTTTAAGCGATTTGCTTGTTGGTGGTTTAATATCACTACTTAAATGAGTCCATTTTTCTATTTGGCTCAGATACTCTCCTTTGGTTGATGGCATGCTATATATAAGCATAACAAAAAAATCAGTTTTTTAATATTGTTTTCAATATTGAAGACGATAATATTACATCCAAAAGACATCATCATCCTCTTCATTAACTCCCGATCCAAAATTGAAGTCGTATTCGTCGTCCTTTATATACTCGCGTATCTTGTCTCGGATTGTGCTGACATTTATTGTAAATCTGTATTTTTTGTTGTTTTTTCCTCCGCTTTGTTTGGGTTTATCTATGCCTACATGCTTCAGTTGAGTGAAGAAGGCTCCTTTATGATAAGATATTCCCTGTTCTGAGCACCACTCCCTGTATCTTTCGCATAGATGCACCGATTCCACTTTCATATCTTTGCTTTCAACTTTGTCAAATTTTGCTTCAATGGTGTCAATCATAAACTTAATAGCCTTGGGGAGGTTGGCCATTTTCTGCTCCGTCTTGTATTTTGTTTTAAATGCGGTCATAACACTTATTTCTTCGTATTGTCTAGTGGCGAAGTATTCAAAGGCACATCTGATAAAGTCATCGTCGTTTATTTCATCTAGAATTTTGGCGAAATATACTTTATCGTCCGCGTGCTTCCCGCTTATTTTGTGGAGTGAATACCGCCTGTCGCTTCCTTCTATGTATAACGTGTTTTCGTTATTCGTGTAAAACCAGTATCTGGCGAAATGTTTTACTTTGTATTGCTTGCTTCCCTTGGGCTCTATTATTTCGTCTTTTTGGTCAATTTGACTTTTTAAGCGGTCGCTCATCGTAAAAGCCCCGCCTTTCTCGGGCAGTTCTTCAAACACTTTCAATATCTTGTTCGCATATGCGACATTGAATTTTTCCATGTATCTGCTAAAGTCTTTGATGACCACATGATTTTGTGTTCCCAACAACCTCTCCATAAATTTACTCATTATGCCTTTCCCAGTCCCTTGGACTGAGTAAAACAAATGACCAATACCTCTATTTACATTTGGTTTCTGTATCATGTCCGCAACACTATCCAAAAAGTTGTCTAACTCGCCCTGACCTTCAGTGAAAAAGTCAGTTTTTAGATGTTTATATAAGGCACTCTCTTCAAAATTGTATTTTGTTTTTACACTTTCAAATGGAATATTATCCATAGGAAACCCCATAAACAGATTGAGTTTGTTAGAATATATCGGGGGTATTCCCACTCGCTTCAAATACGGGTAAAACATGAAGTCGTCATATCGTTTAATTTTTCGCTTTTGCATCATGTCTTTTGCGTATCCAGTTGAAAACTGATTGCCATTTCCAAAATGTTGATACAGCCATTGTTTCGCTCTCGGGTCGTGTTTGTCTCCTTTCAATTCTTCAATGTATTCTGGATTCCGCACAAAACATTCAAAATTTAATGCGGACATCATTGCGCCTACTTCTGCTTGTACATAATATTCGGATCGGTCTCCTGTCTCTTCGTCAATGTCTAGATTTAAAGTCATCACGACTTGACCGCCTCCCCTTGATACTATGTTTATACAACTGCGCCATTCGTCCAGTCTTTCAAGGCTCGCCTCATTCTCTCTATAGTGTTGAATATATACATTATCCATATCTCCAAAGTATTTAAGGCTGGGGGTTTGATAAGGCTCAATAATCGCATTTTCTGGAAGGGTTAGACCTTCATTCATTTCTTTTAATTTAAGAGCAATGTCTATCCCTAATTTCTCCTTAATGACCTTTGAACAACTTTCCAGATCGTAGTCTTTCTTTTCTAGCATCAGGCCGTCAAAGCATAAAACACACATAATAGGATTTCCAAAATAGTCTAGCATAACTTGTAGAATTTTGTTTTCAAAGTCGCATAACAATGTATTCATATAACTGGCCTCGTGGTTGAAGTCTTCGCCTCTGTTAATCCGCCTCTGTTTAACTTTTTCAAATTCTTTAATGTCTGCCCCCGCAAACTTTCCATGTAGGTCTTTCATTTCTTGTTTAAAGGCGGTTAAAAACCTCGTCTTTTTCGCGACTGCATTGTAATCCTTTTCGCCTCCATTTAGGACTGATAGGATAATCTGTTTTGCCTTGTCTCTGTCAATCGTCTCGTTTTTGCTCGTGAGATCGGCTATTACCTTCTCTCTATTTTTCACATACGACCGCAGATATTTCGCTTCAAAGTTCAATATCGCACATAAATGTAGTAGTATGACTGGATGCGCATTTACCATATCAATATCTACATAGTAATCGCGGGCGATAGTGTGCCTTATCTCGCGCGGTATGTTTTGGAGAGATAATGAGCCTACAGCATTAAAT
This sequence comes from Paulinella micropora, assembly GCA_019918135.1. NCBI lineage: Eukaryota > Cercozoa > Imbricatea > Euglyphida > Paulinellidae > Paulinella > Paulinella micropora. Next base: position 6,905 of record WBZZ01002778.1, read on the forward strand.
CTACCTTTGCCCCCGTTTTGCCGATACACTACAGAGACTTTATTGTTGAATACTTTTTGAATATATTTTTTTAGCAGTGTTATAGGACTTCCGTCTTTGAAACATTTCTCTCGCAGTTGGCCTTTTAAGTCGTCAAAATTGTTAATAATATAGGATAGTTTGTTCGCATCAAACAACTCCTCTTTGTTAATAAACTGAGTGCGGGTCGCCTCCTCAACATCCATCTATAATAAAGTTATAAATTTTTTGTGTGGTTAATCTGGTTATTATAGATAGTATATATAAGACACTATATATTATCCTTAGATGGAAATTATATATGAGACCGCTACACTGGAGAGGATTTTAGGCTAAAAAAAAATAGTTGTGTCTGTCTGCCGTTAGATTTCAATTGGGGTTGTTTTTAAATTAATAAACGTTTTGTAAGTATCGTTGTATAGTTTATTTACAACAGAAGCGACTATTATATATGTTGTGTCTCGCCGTGGTTCAAATGTAATATATTTAGGCTCATACATTACTAATACGTATCTCTTGTTGGATTTGTCCCACCACATTGGATTGAATTTCTCGCATTTACATTCTCCACTCAACTC
>WBZZ01002778.1:35000-40000 GCA_019918135.1 Paulinella micropora
TGTCACAGTCAACACTCCAAGGCAGATTTACTATATCTGAGGCGTACTGATGCAGCTAATGGCATATCCTCAACGGACATAAGCCTCCAATACCCTTGTTCGAGGTCCTCCACCCCCCCGTGTCAGTCTCTCGCCTGATGATCGGGGCCACCGATGGAGCTCCTGAGGGCAAGACTGCACTAAGCCGAGGTTATTCCGCAGTCCCAGCAACCTCTTGCAAGACGTCACCGAATGTGCAAGTGCATACACCAAGCGCGGTTGCTAGAGCTGCCTCGAAACCCCACCCATAACAATCTGGTGTCTGCTGGGTCCTGGGCTATCAACCAGCATATGCGGAGTTTAAGATCTTTTACGCGCGCAACGACCCTCCTCCCCAGCATCTACCACCAAAGGGTTATGAGTTGGCGTCACAGTTTAACGCCTTGAGGCCATTGGGCTGGAACTCTGTTTAGCAAGTGTGACTAGGTTTTTTCATCGGGATTTCCCTCAAATATGTCGCAGTCAACACTCCAAGGCAGATTTAATAATAATAATAATAATAATAATAATAATAATAATAATAATAATAATAATAACAATAGCAATAACAACAGCAACAACAACAATAATAATAATAATAATAATAATAATAATAATAATAATAATAATAATAATAATAGTGCTTCTCTGTCAATGGCTGATGCAAATCTGCACATGCGCCTCCATCGTCTCACCCGTGAGGGGAGTACGAAGAATTGACGATAGGCTCTAATGACACCCCCGCAAGGGCAGTTCCAACACTTCCAGACGGACCGGTATGTTCAATGAAAATACCGGTGGCACCGACGGGAATCGAACTGGCGACAGGGCCCAGATGGTAGAACTTGACCACTGGGCTATCACGGTGTCCAAAATAATAATAATAATAATAATAATAATAATAATAATAATAATAATAATAATAATAATAATAATAATAATAATAATAATCATGATAATAATAGTGCTTCTCTGTCAATGGCTGATGCATTTCTGCACATGCGCCTCCATCGTCTCACCCGTGAGGGGAGTACGAAGAATTGACGATAAGCTCTAATGACACCCCCGCAAGGGCAGTTCCAACACTTCCAGACGGGCCGGTATGTTCAATGAAAATACTGGTCCAGACGGATCGTTTACGTTCAATGAAAATACTGGTGGCACCGACGGGAATCGAACTGGCGACAGGGCCCAGATGGTAGAACTTGACCACTGGGCTATCACGGTGTCCATAATAATAACAATAATAATAACAATAATAATAATAATAATAATAATAATAATAATAATAATAATAATAATAATAGTGCTTCTCTGTCAATGGCTGATGCATTTCTGCACATGCGCCTCCATCGTCTCACCCGTGAGGGGAGTACGAAGAATTGACGATAAGCTCTAATGACACCCCCGCAAGGGCAGTTCCAACACTTCCAGACGGGCCGGTATGTTCAATGAAAATACTGGTCCAGACGGATCGGTATGTTCAATGAAAATACTGGTGGCACCGACGGGAATCGAACTGGCGACAGGGCCCAAATGGTAGAACTTGACCACTGGGCTATCACGGTGTCCAAAATAATAATAATAATAATAATAATAATAATACTATATCTGAGGCGTACTGATGCAGCTAATGGCATATCCTCAACGGACATAAGCCTCCAATACCCTTGTTCGAGGTCCTCCACCCCCCCGTGTCAGTCTCTCGCCTGATGATCGGGGCCACCGATGGAGCTCCTGAGGGCAAGACTGCACTAAGCCGAGGTTATTCCGCAGTCCCAGCAACCTCTTGCAAGAAGACGTCACCGAATGTGCAAGTGCATACACCAAGCGCGGTTGCTAGAGCTGCCTCGAAACCCCACCCATAACAATCTGGTGTCTGCTGGGTCCTGGGCTATCAACCAGCATATGCGGAGTTTAAGATCTTTTACGCGCGCAACGACCCTCCTCCCCAGCATCTACCACCAAAGGGTTATGAGTTGGTGTCACAGTTTAACGCCTTGAGGCCATTGGGCTGGAACTCTGTTTAGCAAGTGTGACTAGGTTTTTTCATCGGGATTTCCCTCAAATATGTCACAGTCAACACTCCAAGGCAGATTTACTATATCTGAGGCGTACTGATGCAGCTAATGGCATATCCTCAACGGACGTAAACCTCCAATACCCTTGTTCGAGGTCCTCCACCCCCCCGTGTCAGTCTCTCGCCTGATGATCGGGGCCACCGATGGAGCTCCTGAGGGCAAGACTGCACTAAGCCGAGGTTATTCCGCAGTCCCAGCAACCTCTTGCAAGACGTCACCGAATGTGCAAGTGCATACACCAAGCGCGGTTGCTAGAGCTGCCTCGAAACCCCACCCATAACAATCTGGTGTCTGCTGGGTCCTGGGCTATCAACCAGCATATGCGGAGTTTAAGATCTTTTACGCGCGCAACGACCCTCCTCCCCAGCATCTACCACCAAAGGGTTATGAGTTGGCGTCACAGTTTAACGCCTTGAGGCCATTGGGCTGGAACTCTGTTTAGCAAGTGTGGCTAGGTTTTTTCATCGGGATTTCCCTCAAATATGTCACATTCAACACTCCAAGGCAGATTTACTATATCTGAGGCGTACTGATGCAGCTAATGGCATATCCTCAACGGACATAAGCCTCCAATACCCTTGTTCGAGGTCCTCCAAATAATAATAATAATAATGATAATAATAATGATAATAATAATGATAATAATAATAATATTGATAATAATAATGATAATAAAAATAATATTGATAATAATAATAATAATAATAATAATAATAATAATAATAATAATAATAATAATAGTAGTAGTACTCGTGTAATAATAATAATAATAATAATAATAGTGCTTCTCTGTCAATGGCTGATGCAATCTGCACATGCGCCTCCATCGTCTCACCCGTGAGGGGAGTACGAAGAATTGACGATAGGCTCTAATGACACCCCCGCAAGGGCAGTTCCAACACTTCCAGACGGACCGGTATGTTCTTCCAGACGGACCGGTATGTTATAATAATAATAATAATAATAATAATAATAATAATAATAATAATAATAATAACAACAACAACAACAACAACAACAACAATAATAATGATAATAATAATAATAATAATAATAATAATAATAATAATAATAATAGTAATAATAATACCGGAGCGAATGCGAAGGCGATCAGTGACGTGGTGATGATGGCCGCCCTGGATTAGTGATAGAGCAGTAACAAGACGGTCCAATAGTAGTAGTAGTAGTAGTAGTAGTAGTAGTAGTAGTAGTAGTAGTAGTAGTAGTAGTAGTAGTAGTAGTAGTAGTAGTGCTACCGATACGGCTACTATTACTACTACTACTACTACTACTACGACTACTACGACTACTACTACTACTACTACTACTACTACTACTACTACTACTACTACTACTACTACTACTACTGCTACTACTACTACTACTGCTGCTACTGCTACTGCTAGTACTGCTACTACTACTACTACTACTACTACTACTACTACTACTACTACTACTACTACAACTGCTGCTACTACTACTGCTATTACTTATAATAATAATAATAAATAAGTAATAAATAAATAAATAAATAAATAAATAAATAAATAAATAAATAAATAAATAAATAAATAAGTGAACAAGTAACCTAAGGCCGTTGTGAAAGTCGTCACTGCGCAGCCAGAAGTCTACCCAACGGAAACAGCGCTGATACCTAATAGTTTATTAGTAGTAGTTGTAATAATAGTAATGATGATGATGATAAAATATAATAATAATAATAATAATAATAATAATAATAATAATAATAATAATAATAATAATAGTGCTTCTCTGTCAATGGCTGATGCAAATCTGCACATGCGCCTCCATCGTCTCACCCGTGAGGGGAGTACGAAGAATTGACGATAGGCTCTAATGACACCCCCGCACGGGCAGTTCCAACACTTCCAGACGGACCGGTATGTTCAAATGAAAATACTGGTGGCACCGACGGGAATCGAACTGGCGACAGGGCCCAGATGGTAGAACTTGACCACTGGGCTATCAAGGTGTCCATAATAATAATAATAATAATAATAATAATAATAATAATAATATGGAAGATTCTCAGCGGCCTCCCTGGTCGGCCTTGGTTGTTGTGGTGGTAGCTTCCAACCTTGGTTGTTGTGGTGGTAGCTTCCAGCCTTGGTTGTTGTGGTGGTAGCTTCCACTGTGCTCATCCTGGCTGCTGCGCTCTTGACCTGTAGGTAGCAGCTGGCTTTGTTGTGTTCAGTCCAGAGACATAGTCTTGATCTCTGTAGGTAGCAGGGCGGGTGGCGCCCCCCCCCCCCCCCTCCCCCCCTTCTTTCCTTTAATGCGCGCTCAGCGCGCGTGCCCTGGCAGCGGGAGGGGGATATGAGGAGACCGGCGTTAGGTCTTGGCAGGCAGGCCCACAAATACTCTAGCCCACGATGCACTAAGCGCCACCACTCAACACCGACTCAGTCACGGGCGACCCCATGACTGGTAAACCACTCCACCGCCTTGGAAAAAGGTCAGGCTCCTGCCTCGAACCGCGCCCAAGGACCACACGAAGGCGGTGGAATGGTATACCAATGCAGCGAAAGCGGCAGTAGCAGTAACTTTTGGTCGCCGATTCAGGGAAAAAGCGAGGTGCATTGCCAGGAAACAGCTGCTGCGTCGAGAAAAACGAGGAGATCCGTCGGGACACGCGCCCATCCGTTGGTAAACCGAGTTGCTGCGTCGCGATGGGGCCTCTCCCCAGCCCCCCCCCCCCCCCCCCCCCCCCCCAGCCCCATCGCCCCCAGCCCTAGGTCCACGAAGTATCAGCGCCAGCCTGGGGTCAGGAGCAGGCTGTGGCAGGAAAGTCACCATGTTGGGTTTGCTAATCCAATTCGGCGTACTACTGCGACTACTGCGCATGCACAGCACACAGGCCAGGAACCGCATCACCCCAGA
>WBZZ01002778.1:42500-45000 GCA_019918135.1 Paulinella micropora
CATGTATGTATGCTTGGGTGAAGAGAAAGCCACATGTCCACCTGTATGTATGTATGTATGTACATTACCATTACCATTACCATTACATTACCATTACCATTACATGACATGACATGACATGACATGCTAAAAACTAAAGAATGGACATAAGAGAGATAAGATAAATAGCATAGCTACAGAAGTTTACGTACATACATACAGACACACATACATACATACATACATACATACATACATACATACATACATACGTACATACACACATACATACATACATACATAAATACATAAATACATACATTCATACATACATATATACAGACATACGTACATGTAGGTGGATATGTCGCTGTCTCTGCACCCGAGCATACATACATAGTACATACATACATACATACATACATATAATGTAAAGTAATGCAATGTAATGTAATGTAATGTAATGTCATGCAATGTCATGTAATGTAATGCAATGTAATGTAATGTAATGTAATGTAATGTAATGTAATGTAATGTAATGTAAACGTAATGTAATGTAAATGTAATGTAATGTAATGTAATGTAATGTAATTTAATGTAATGTAATGTAATGTAATGCAATGTAATGTAATGTAATGTAATGTAATGTAATGTTTATGTAATGTACTGTAATGTATTGTAATGTATTGTAATATAATATAATGCAATGTAATGTAATGTAATGTAATGTAATCTAATGTAATCTAATGTAATATAATGTAATGCAATGCAATACAATGTAAGTTTATGTAATGTAATGTAATGTAATGTAATAAATTGCAAGCAATACAATACAATGTAATGTAATGTAATGTACTGTAATGTACTGTAATGTAATGTAATGTAATGTAATGTAATGCTATGAAATACGATGCCATTCAATGCCATGCAATTCAATGCAAGTCAATGTCATGCAATGCAATTCAAGTCAATGTAATGCAATGCAATTCAAGTCAATGTAATGCAATGCAATCCAAGTCAATGTAATGCAATGCAATTCAAATCAATGTAATGCAATGCAATGCAAGTCAATGTAATGCAATGCAATTCAAGTCAATGTAATGCAATGCAATGCAAGTCAATGTAATGCAATGCAATGCAAGTCAATGTAATGCAATGCAATTCAAATCAATGTAATGCAATCCAATGCAAGTCAAGGTCATGCAATGCAATGCAAGTCAATGTAATGCCATGCAATGCAATTTAATGCAATTCAATGCAAGGGAATGCTTGCCTGCTATGACTGCATGTACTTTTGCTTTTGTATTACTATTTTATGTTTGTCACTTATCCTATTCATGTCACTTCAGACAGTTGGATTTGCCAAATATGTATGTATGCATGTGTGTATATATGTATGTATGTATGTATGTATGTATGTATTTATGTATGTATGTATGTATAGAAAGCATGATGCATACATAGACGTTTAAAGGCTTATACATACATACATACATACATACATACATACATACATACATACACATACATACATACATACATACTTACATACATACATACATACATACATTACAAACATACATACATACATACATTACATACATACATACATAAATTACATACATACATACATACATTACATACATACATACATACATACATACCAGGCGATGGCGCCAATCTTTCTGCTCACATACATACATTACATACATACATACATACATACATACAGACATACATACATACATACATACATACATACATACATTACATACATACATTACATACGTTACATACATACATACATACATACATACATACATACATACCAGGCGATGGCGACAATCTTTCTGCTCTGGTCGCGTTTTCTCTTGCCACTCCCTCTATACACACATAACACATACATACATACATACATACATACATACATACATACATACATACATACGTACTTGGTATGCCTGTCCGAGCGCTTGAGCAGGGCAAGACAATGCACGACAAGGGATACATACATATACATACATACATACATACATACATACATACGTACACATACATACATACCATACATACCATACATACCATACATACCATACAATCATACATACATACATACATACATACATACATACATACATACATACATACATACATACATACATACCATACATACATACATACATACATACATACATACATACATACATACATACCATACATACCATACATACCATACATACCATACATACATACATACATACATACATACATACATACATACCATACATACCATACATACATACATACATACATACATACATACATACATACATACATACCATACATACATACATACATACATACATACATGCATGCATTCATACTTGGTACGCCTGTCCGAGCTTGATCAGGGCCTGGCTATGCTCGACGAGGCATAAGCTGCTCTCGTCTGTACATAGGCTAGTCTTGTCTGGGCACAGCCTATGTATGTATGTATGTATGTATGTATGTATGTAATGTA
>WBZZ01002778.1:60000-62500 GCA_019918135.1 Paulinella micropora
GAGATTTGAGCCCATTGTATCGGCTGGTCTTGTAGGCTCGTGCGTCAAGGATGTTTTCCTCGACCGGGCACGTGAGTTCGATCAGTATACACTTCTTGGTAGACAATGACCAGACAACAATATCGGGGCGGAGGTCAGTGACACAGATGTGGACAGGAAAGGCTTGCTCAGAACCGGTGTATTGGGTTTGGAGCTGCCAATCGTTTGCGGTGTCGAGCAGAGATGGACGATGAAATGACTGCCCCTTAGGCTTCTGCTCGCCCTCTTTCACAAACATAGACTTTGATTCATTTTGGTCTATAGGGGAGCGTTTGTTATGGCTCTCGATGTGTTTTGAAGGGGAGCTTCAATAGTGCAGAGCACAGAGTCGTGACGCCAGGTATAACGGCCTTGTTTGAGGGCAACATGGCAACCGGAGAGGATGTGACATAAATGTGCTTGACCAGAACAGAGAGCACACTTGTTGTTGGGAATGATTCCCCACAGGCGTCTAAGGTCGGGGGTAATGACCGAGTTTGTGCTTGCGTTGATGACCCAAGAGATTAAACGGGGATTACGGGTTGCGATGAGGCGAGTCCAGGAGAGGTCAAAGGGGCATGCGTCTTCAAAACGAAGAAAGCACCCTTGCATGGCTTTGTCCATATCATGCACTGTGGTTGTCTCAAGTATTGTCTCAGAAGCTAACTCTAAAATCCTGTCTTTGCGGTCTGTGATGGAATGTTCTTTTGGGTAGCGACCATGGCCAAGTCCGAGATGATCGGATTGGCCTCCATGTTTGAATTCAAAATCAACTTGTGCCTCAAGCTTTTCGAGCACAGGCTCTGGTTTCCAGACAGTTCGAAACGTTTCGTGTTTCGTCAGGTTCATCGCATAGATGGACGAGAGGTGTTTATCTGGGCAGTACTTCAGCATTTGAGCACGGTTGATTTGAAGTCGCTGGTAAAAAGAGACGATGGACTGGAGCTGTAGACCGAATTTCGAGCGTGGGCGGTAAAGGCAAGAGACCAGAGCTCTTTTGTAGATATTGGCCCATTTTTTGAGGAAGCGGGTCGCAATTTTTTCAAGGGTTTTGGCGAAAGATAAGCAGAGGTCATAAATGAGAAATGGCCAGGCAAGTGACTGGACAGCATAATGTTGGTAGAGCCAAAGTTTCATAAAACCATTGATCGAGCAGCTATTGGCTTGCATAGATAGAATGAACTTCTTTTGGATTTCTGTTCGTTGTTCGTTTTCGCTGGGGTCATGGTAGACAATCCATCCGAGGTCTTTGAAAGGCTTGTCAGCGATGAAGTCAATTGGTTTGCCAGTAATAGTAAGGGCGGGGTCGAAAGGTGGGAACGATATCGGCATTAATCGTTTGAGACCCTTGCGGTCATCGGCTTTAGTCCAATATTTGAAAGCAAGGCTTTTGCATTTGGGCGGTTTCGCGGCCATTGTTCTGGTCCATGTCAGAAATTTGTCTATCATGTTGATGGACGATTGACAGTGTTTCGTGGATCGGCTGTGTAGTTTGAGGTCGTCAGCATAGGCAGCTTCGTGCACGATTATTTCATCCGTTGAGTTTTTGTGTTTGAAGTGGTATCCGTTGTTTTTGGTCAAGGATGATAGGAGGTCAAGTAGTAAATTGAAAACTATATTGAAAAGGAGAGGAGAGATGCAGCATCCTTGAAAGACGCCCAGAGCAAAAACAAAGGGTTCTGACGACCATTCTTTACCTTCGATTGTGGCTACCAAGAGTTCGTAATATAAGAAGATTATGCGTGCAAACATAGGGGGCACGTGGTACCACCAGAGAGCAAACTGGATCAAGTTGTGATTTACGCTTCCAAAAGCGTTTTTTAGGTCAATCCATGCCATGACCAATTGGCGATAGTGATCTTTTGCATTTCTGATGGTAGCCTTTGTTGCAGCAATGTGTTCGGGGCATCCTGCAACGTTACTGAGGAAACCTTTTTGTTTCGCTCTGTCAAAGTATTTGTTATCCAGTAAAAAACTCTCCAGTCGTTTTGACCACAGAGAGAAAAATACCTTACCCGAGCAGTTTGTCAGAGCAATCGGACGATAGTTTGAGGCCTGAAGTGGATCGCCGTCTTTATGAAGGAGGGAGATAGCAGCGTGGGCCCAGCTGTTAGCAACATCAGTTGTCCAACACTTGACAATGAGTTTGTGTAAGAAAAATAAAGCGGTGGGAAGTCTCTTGTAAACAAGGTAGCTAATACCATCTCTGCCAGGGGCTGCACCATTACGCTTAGCAAGCACAGATCTTTTGGTTTCCAAGAAGGACGGTGGTTTGAGGTCAAAGGGGACAGTTGGTAGAGGTGGGCGAATCATCTCAGGTAAGGGCACGTAGGTTTGTTCACGATTAGCGTCTTTGTATAGGTTGGGAAAGTAGGAATCGCAGTCTTCTTTGGATAGGGAGCAAGTGATTTGGGTTGCGGGGGGATGAAACAGATTTTTGGCAAACGTATGAGGGTCAGATCGGAAGCGTGTATTAGCTTGT
>WBZZ01002778.1:87500-97500 GCA_019918135.1 Paulinella micropora
ACATCACCGAAAACGAGCTTTTGGGCTACATCCAGTGCACTTGCTACAAGTGTGGGTGGGGACAATGGTAAACCCTTTTCTCTTCGCTTTCTTACCGTGAAGCTTCCACCTTTGAGGAGTCCTCAATCCCAAATTTTTCCTGCACAGAGCATCACGGTTTTCTCTGTTCTTGTTTGGTAGGCCTTGCATGGAAGGCAAGATGGAATTCTACCGCGGTTAGTTCATGGAAGATCCTAGGCAGAACTTGTACAATTTTCGAATTTTTCACGCCAACGTGGAGATCCTAGGCATCATCGTTCTTTAATTCACGGAACCTGAACCATTGTTGATTTTTCACACCTGCGTGGACATTTCGATTCATCAAGTGTTATGACAGTTAACCGCAGTCGCGATTCTGTTTTTTCTATTTATGAGGACGCGATCCTATTCCTAATAGTAGACGCTATCCGGATTTCCTGCGCCTTTTGACTTTTCGACCCTCCCTTAGTTTGAGTAGCATGTCAATTATTATATCCTGTACAAACGGAGAGGCACACCGCTCCCCGCGATCAATAGCGTCGCTGTTTTGCTGGGACTTGGTGGATACCTTCAGAAACCCGAAGTTTGAAAGAACAAGTGCAAATGCCAGTGTAAGTAAAACGTAAACAAAACAAAAGAAAACGAAAACAAAACAAAACAAAAGTTTCTATCAATATTTATTTATTTATTTATTTACTCTTATTACCTGAAGTTTAATTATCATTTCAATACTGGATGTATTGTCCTGATGTTTTTTTTTTAGGGTTTTTTTTTCTTTTTTTTTTTACCCGCTGGAGTCTATTTTTCAGTTTAATACTGGATTTTTACCGTGACGATGAGTTTAACGCAATTATCACACTTATCAATCAGTAGTATAAGTTACCGGTAGTGGAGAAAAAAAACTTTCAAACGGGAAAGAAGTTTATATTATTAATAATAGCTAGTGTAGATGGTCGAGTCGTCTGCGTTTCAAGTGCACTTCTGTCCTGCACACGAGTCCGATTACCTGCATCTGCAAGTGACAGTCTTAACAGCCGGCCCAGACACTGACTAAGCCGTGCCCGGACTGCTAATTCTGAATTTTATTAATTGAAGTATTTATTAATAATCAAGTTAAATGTAATTACTTTTATGGCTCCTTCCACAAAGTTAAGTGCGTGGCCGAATCGTTTTTACTACACTAGTATTGTATTACTGGGTACATTCAAGTGTCAAACTCAGCCATCGAATTTTAGTTAAGTGCCCGATTTCCTGAGATTAGCGGTCAGATTTCGAATTAGTGGTCAGAATTCAATTAGTTCAATTTAACTGCTATATACGTCCGCAAAATCTATATCATTTTTGTGAAATGTTACCGTTGAATTTAACTAATTTGAATTCTGGCCGCTAATCTAAAATCTGACCGCTAACTTCTAATCTGAAATCTGATCCTTACTACTCAAATTTGATGGCTGAGTTTAACACTTGAATGTACCCAGTAATATCAATGATTCTTATCAGACTAAGCACCTTAACGACCTGCCAAAACCTTTACCGTTGCACGACGTTTCGACTTCACTAACCAGTTTTCGATTTCGTTCATAAATGATTTCAAATAATCAGTTTAAAGTTATTTTTAGCTATTGCTATTTTTCCTGTTCGTATTACCCTTTTCCCCCGATTTCCCCGTGAAAACGCTTTACGGGATGAACAAAAACGGAAAAAACACAATATCTAACTTGTCTTCCGTTGCCAGTCATTTTCGCCTTGAGGCTTCCCAAATCAATTCGGGGAATTTTCAAGTCCAACAACCCGACAACTATCCGTTTATACTTGAAGACTCGCGACACTATCCGTTTGAGAACGGGAGACCTCACAATCTACGTTCTACACTTGACCGTACGTTGCACCCAAGCCTGCCAAGAGTTCGAAATTACGTAAATAAACGAAGTGACCTCTCTACTATTTACTGGTATTTCACCTGCTCACACAGAATCAGGACTCAAGGTAGCCATAGTGTTCTTATTAAGAGTTCGTTGTATCTGCCTACTTGAAGAGTTGTATACAAACTCACAATTCGAATTTTTTTTCCACTCAAGAGAAAACTACACACACAGAGTTGGAGTGTTCTGTCGACAGATAGATTTGGAAAAGCACTCTCCTTCATGGCTATACAACGACGTATAAGGACAGAGGTAACCAAAACCACATTTGTTTCGACAGATTGTTCACCTGCCGTTGCATTCTTGTGGCTTCCCTCTGCCCTCATACACACTATGCAGTCAACCAACACAGTATGTGTCTGGTTTTGTCGTTTTAGGGTCATCCCCTACCTACAGAGTGGAGAACACCTACCCCACTGCACACCGCCCCCTTCAGCTACTGCTCTACGTTCTGGCTTGCTCCTGGTATATCTACATGTGGAACCAGTCACGTTACGACGACCCAGTATCTAAGTACAGCGAGCACAAGCGACGATGCTTGGACCCTACCCCATCCTGGGCTCCCGTCCAGATACCCTACGTACCGACAAGAAGTTGCAAGAGGAAATCAAGGCTGGGAAGACTACTCGCCTTCACTCCAACCTCTCTCGCACTCAGACTATCCAATTTATCTACGATTTATTGACTAGCTATGTGAGCGACGTACGGGATATCCTACGAAAGAACCACAAGGACAAGGCTACATCGCTGCCCCAGGTCCCCATTTCCCCTCAAGCTAGCCTAGACCTTCTTCGTAATCCCGACTGGACCGACGCTGAAGTCCACGCCCATTACCTGGGACCTACTGGCTCGCTAGCAGCTGCAGAGAAGCATTGGAATCAAATTTGCAACTTCATTCCTGTCGAAGTTTTTCACAACTACTATCCAGCCGCTGCTTCAGCTGCTGGATTGGCAGGACCACCATCGGCAGCTGCACTTTCGGGTATACCAATTGGCACTACATCGGCCCCAGCACCAACATCGACTGTTTCATCTGGTCCGTTGCCACTGGACGCTCTTCTGCACCAACATCGACTAGCTCATCTAGCTTGTTGCCCGCCAGCAGCTCTTCTACGTCGTCATCGGCCCCTGCATCCGCTGTGCTGACTCCGTTGACTCCGATATTGCCCTTGGGTCCAACCCCTACAGGCTCACCGACCCTCCGCCAGACTGTTCTACCCTTCATGCCCCCGATATCCAACATGCCCTTCTCGTCCCCGGATTCTTCGTTTCCGCGAACTGGACGTCTCGCTCGAGCTGCGACTCCTGCCCCGCCACGTCCCCTGTACCACCACTGGCCGCTCTATTCGCTGGCAGGGCGAATGAACCGGTAAACCGACACGCTCCTCACGTCCCCGCAACGACCCAATGCACCCTTTGTCGAACAATCCTACGACGCTAACTTGCCCGCTTCAAGTTCGGTACTTAACCCGACTACTTCACCTATTGCGGCCCTCATTGGTCCACCACAGACACCTGCACGTCAGCCACTAACTTCCGCACGAGGAACAGGGCGACCTGCACCAGCATTGCCCAGTTCAGGCGCTAGCACCCTTCCAACCATCCTGGAAATCCCTGCACCTGCAACCATTCCTCCGGTGATGGAAAGCAATGCCGCTCAAGATGCAGCAACAATCGCAAGAGAAGAAGCAGAACGTAAGGCCACCGAACAGGCCGAGGAAGTGGATCGACAACTTGCCGAGGAACTGGCACGACAACGGGAGGAAGAGGCCGAGGAACGGGCACAGGAACAAAAGGTGGGGGAGGTCGCCGAAGACAGCAACGGTAACGAAGGCGACGGCGAGACCGGCAGATTGCCAGACCAAGGCGCCAACCCCGCTGAACAATCACAACCAGAGCGCCCCGTTCGGGAGGTTCCTCTGGTGATGCAACTTCATCCCAATCTTCGCCGCCCCGCCGTACTACTACTCGCTCTAGTAACTCAGGCGCCACGTCGGGCTACCACATGCACATGTTATCACGCCCTTACGGATCTGTGCCCGCACGCCGCACCATGTTCGCGTTGTCGACCGTGATACCGACGCCGGACCAAGCTACCTTCGCACGCGAATTTGCGATCAACTACCATATCTCCAACACGCCGATCCAGCTGGCCATCATGCACGCCATCAACAATGTTCGATTATGGGGAGATAAGGCTACGGTTGCCCTTATGGAAGCCTGTTGGGCTCGCCTCGTTCGCGTCACCGATTCTATTCAACAGGTATAACTTGGGATTCGCCCAACTGTAGTATGTACATTTTTCCCAAATTTTTCAAGGTTTGGACCGGTTTTTCTAAGACTTGCGAAACATGCTCAGAAATCATGGACAAGCTAGAAAATCATTTAAAAATTATATTAAAACATATTTTTATTTATTTTACTTCAGTTTGACTTCAATCTTTTTCATGGGTCGGTAAGGGTCCGGAACAGTATAAAAAGCTGCTTTTTTCAAGTTATTTGGTGTCAAATGTGCTGAATTTCAACTGAAACACACGCAAACAGTGCAGCATTTTTTACTCTCACTGTTTTACGCAATAATTACTAATATTTGAGGACTTCCTAAGATGAGTTCTGACATAGACAAAAACTCACAAAACACGGCTTGGAATGATACTAAGACACGGCGCCTCTGACCAAAGTCCGAAGCAGCATCAAACAGCCACGCATATTGCGGCGCAAGCGCACGTTCAGTTTACATCTATCTGCTAATACTTACTAAAGCTACTTAAATACATATTTCGTTCACATGAAGCGTGGTAATGAAATCCTACTTTAACTTAGTCAGATCAAGTCTAAATCTTTGGTGACATGCGCGACGGCGATTTTCACCGGCACCTGCAAAAATAAATTACAAACTAGTACGAGTTATTATCAGGAGAAGCAATTACCTGCTTACAAACATTGCAAGGAAAATGCACACTTACCTACATATCCTCGTTCTCCTCTGAACTTGCGTCACTATTGCTGACTGGGGTGCATTCACACATCTCACACACGCCCCCTCCTGTCTTGTTGATGAAGCGGCACGTGGGACGTGGACATTCCCACTCGCCTTCACTTAGAGCTCCTGGTAGTTCCTCAATCACAAGCTGGTGTCGTCTGCGTGGTGGCAGGCTTTTGCCATCCTCTTCACTCCGGGCGCGCTTGCGAGCACCGCCGCCCCCCCGTGCACTGCCTGCAACCCGGCGCCCTCGACGTCGACCTCCACGCCCTCCACGGCCTCTCGCGGGAGCTGCTGCTACAATGTGAAGTCATAACAGCTATGAACAAACGTATTCAAGTAAAGACAGGCTAATATACCTGGCTCTGGCTCCTGCTCTGGGTCTGACTTTGGCTCTGGCTCTGACTCCTCTGCGTCGACTTCCATCTCCTCGTCGTACTCTGTGCTGGTTTCACTGTCGTCGCTGAGCGAGGGCCACTCACAAAGCTGGCATCGTTCCCCTCCTTGTTCGTTGAAAAAGTGACACGTGGGACATTCCCACGGACCGTCAGGGTTAGGAACTTTTGGTAGTTCCTTAACTGCAGGCTCGCGTCGTCTGCGTGATGGCAGGCTTCTGCCATCACCTTCACTCCGGGCGCGCTTGCGAGCTCGAGCTCCGCCTCTGCCCCGAGCACTGCCTGCAACGCGGCGCCCTCGACGTCGACCTCCACGTCTTCCACGGCCCCTCGCGGGAGCTGCTGCTACAGTCAGGGCAGCTATGAACAAAAGCACTCACGACAGGATAATATACCAGCCTGACGACCTCGACGTCCTCCACGGCCTCTCGCGGGAGCTGCTGCTACAATGTGAAGTCAGGAGAGCTATCAACAAACGCACTCAAGAAAAGATAATATACCAGACTCTGGCTCCTGCTCTGACTCTGGCTCTGGCTCGTCAGCTGAAGGCGCGTCGACTTCATCTTTCATCTCCTTGTTGTCGTCTTCTTCCAGGCCGCAAGAGCATATTTGAGAATGCTCCCAAACCAGATCAATGAGCTTCTTCTTGACAAATTGCTTGCGGTCTTTGTCCTGGGTGGCGACACCGTGCTCGCGTAGCCACAACTTGAGCTCCTTCATGACCATGTGGCTTGCTGCGAAGGTCTCCTTGTTCTGAGAGATACGAAGAAGATGAGTAACCTTGCGCCACGGTGCGCTTGCGCTCGCGAATGCGATGTCTTGCGCTTGCTTCTCCTCAGGCGTCAGCTCTTGAGCACCCCGCCATGGAGGATGGGCGGGCGGGTTCCCATCGTTGACGAAGTAGGTCCGTGGCAGGTTCTTGAGCTCTTCCTTAGTGAGACTATGCAGAGCCTGTATCTTCTCTTTTCGCTGAGGCGGTAGCTCCAACCAATTCGTTGGCAGTTCGTCGAGGACGCGAAGATCAATACGCCAAATCTTGCCGCTGGCGTCTACGCAATCCATATGGGCTGGTCGGCCAGGGAGGTCACCTTCGCCGTATGCTCCATCGAAGTGCAATTGTGTCAAGTTGCGTGCTTCCAGCATCTCTTCGATCCATGCACGCTCTTCGGGCCCACAGTACTTTCTGGCGAGAGCGCGGATGTCCTTCTTGAGCCTCGGGGTGACAAAAGCGCCAACAGGGAGCTTCGGGGGCAAATCCCCCCTCTGTACATACACACAATGATTACCGATCAACGGGAGCAACGGTCTTACCAGGACGCTTCAAGATCTTGATGGGCTCACCATTTGGATCATCATTTACGCCATGCCACTCCCCCTGCGCCGCGCCCCAGGTCTTGACCTCCGAAGTTGGAAGCGCGCCTTCCTCTCGCTTCCGCGTTCGCCATGCCAAAGGCCTGTTGTAGTTCTTGAGTTTTTTGTTGACACATGGGCTGAAGTACGTGGTCCAATCGTAGTTGCAGGTAAGCAAAAGGATAGTGTACCGTTCCCTCTTGGTTTTAAATGCCAAAAGGAGCTTGCAAAGGGCCTGAGCAAGATTGGTAGTCATGAAAGAAGAGTTCCAACCCAGTTGCATCACACGAAAATCTTGGTCGTCTCCATTATGACCGTGGCCCTTCACCATCCGATTGTGCTCGGCCTCTCCGGACACATCCCTGTCAACGAGGTGCGACCCAAAACAAGGCATTTCCCACGCCGTATTGTCTCCAGCACCGTCGTACTCCAGAAACAACTTCCACGCAGACATAGTCTCCGGCCTCCACAGCGACCAATGGATGATCGCAGCAAGCATAGTGATGTTGCTGTTAATGCCCTTGTCGATGGTACCCTCCAAGTACGCAAAAATAAAATGCGTATCATTGGTGTAGACTGTCGTCATTCCCACACACAGGCGGAAGACCATTTTCCCTTTAAAATCCTTCGCGGCCCGGCGACAAGACGGGATTCTGACAGGCGGTTTCATATCGGAAGAAATCACGATGGAAAACATATCGCTAGGTGCGCCTTTCTTCCGCTTCATGGAAGCGACTCTGCAGCTTCTATGAGTCTACAAACACATAATCCAGATGAGTTGTTGACGGCCAAGACAGTGGTCAATAGACCCGGTGGTGAAGCTGATTGCGGCGTTTCCAGTCCTTTGCCTCCTCCTCAGTGCGGAAGCCCCTGGAATGCTCGGCGACGAGGTCCGTGCATATGTCATCCTTTGAGAAGTCACCATCTAAACAGAACAGTACATACAATCATTTCTCTGCGCAGATCGAAACGATTGCAATCTTAGTACCTCGAACAAACGACACGTTCTTGTATTCAGTCCTCCATATCTTGTTGATTGTCTTATCGTTTGGAGGACGATCCGGGTCGACACGCAAAACAGAACCGGAAGTCAACCGCTTGCACGCCTCACGCCAATGTTCGCGAACGTATTCCTGAACACCAGCGTCTCGAGCCATCTCTTGCAACTTCCATATACCATCAGAGGTGATTTCGGGATCAATAGCAAACCGCTCACAAAGTAAGACTGACACGAGGTCAGTAACTTCAGCTTGTGTAGAAGGAGCCTTGAGGTACACTTTGGTCTCGTTAGCCAGAAGCTTCCTTGCCTGGCTAGTACCCTATCTCCAATGCCGTGAATCCGTTGCCATGCATCCTTACAGATTGGCTCAGTCTGGTAATAGTACTGGAAGTGGCAGCCAGGTTTCTGCATAGCTTGCAGCTGATTAGCGACCCAGCTGTATAGCTCCCGCAAGGAACAGTAATGCGAGATGCTTCTCTCTTCAAGCTAGCCCCCGAAGATGATCTGAAGAGCTCGTTAACAGTACTGTCCAAAAGTTGTTGCTTCTTCTCTGTTGTGATACAGAGCGTCTTTGATCGTGGTGGTGGCATGTCTGACAATGAACGAATCAAAACCTGCTTCTCAGGTAAGGACAGCGAGCGTGATTGCTCGAGAAGCGGTTGCTGTGCAGGAGGTACGATGAAGTACAGATGGATGCCATCTGCAAGGTCGAATGTCCAGACTGGAATTCTCTCCCTGTTGCTTAACGCTTCCTTCAACCAATCAGGATGCGCGTCACTTGGGCTGGTTGTCACTACGAGAGCATCGTTCTGACTGTAGGAGAGCAAAATTTCATGATCTCTGCGGACGTCACTCGTCAGAGTAACCACTAGCTGCTTCTTGCTGATCTTGGCGTTGTGAGCTCTGGACGTAGATCCGTCGTTGAAGCCAGCGGAAGAGCTATTGATTAAATGCATTGGGTTTCGGCTGTCTGGACCAAGCAAAGTGATTGGCTGCATCCCGATGCTCAGGCCACGATCGAGTCTCATGGTGAAGTGTTGTGAGAATGCATCGTTGGTGGCAGGCCCGATAGGGATACTTCCAGAACGCATCTCCCCTAATGTGAAGCTGGCTGGCAGCACGCCTGCGTCGACAAATAGACCGCAGGTGGGCGGGCGGCTCTTTGCTCCTGCCAGCAATCCTACGTAAACGGGTGCCCTCCTGGCACGTACGTGCCCGGGCAGCATCCTGGTCTTAGACCTAGAAGAAGAAGAAGAAGAAGAAGAAGAAGAAGAAGAAGAAGAAGAAGAAGAAGAAGAAGAAGAAGAAGAAGAAGAAGAAGAAGAAGAAGAAGAAGAAAAGAAAGAAAGAAAGAAAGAAAGAAAGAAAAGAAAAGAAATGAAAGAAAGAAAGATTTCATACAAAATGAAAGATTATTTATTTATTTACGGGATAGTCACGTGAGCTCCAGTCTGAAAACATGAACTAGCGTCATGATTCAATGCTGGACACTGTTTTAGACTGGAGACCTATAACGCTGCACTGGATCCAAAAGTCGTCTGCGTGGTTTCCAGTCAGAACACAGTTGCTAGCGCACCTGCATTTGACTGGACATCAAAAACGCTGCACGCTGCGCACCCAGTTTGAGTGTTCGTTCCACTCTAACTTCGGAATTCTCACTCTGGAAAAGTCAGATAGGAACAAACCAGTAATCTGCATTGGATCAAAACGTCGTAGGGAGAGAGAGAGAGAGAGAGAGAGAGAGAGAGAGAGAGAGAGAGAGAGAGAGAGAGAGAGAGAGAGATAGATAGATAGATAGATAGATAGATAGATAGATAGATAGACAGACAGATATCGATAGAGAGAGAGAGAGAGAGAGAGAGAGAGAGAGATGAGAGATGAGAGAGATGACAGAGAGTGAGAGAGGGAGTGAGAGATAGATAGATAGATAGATAGATAGATAGATAGATAGATAGATAGATAGACAGATAGAGAGAGATAGAGAGAGAGAGAGAGAGAGATGAGAGAGAGAAAGAGAGAGAGAAAGAGATGAGAGAGAGAGAGATGAGAGAGAGAGAGAGATGAGAGAGAGAGAGAGATAGATAGATAGATAGATAGATAGATAGATAGATAGATAGATAGATAGATAGATAGATAGACAGACAGACAGATAGATAGATGGGGGATGGATCCATCACTGAGTGGAGTGTGGGAAATTTGGTGCATGGTTATTTCAAAGTAAAAACAAACACACACCAAAATATTATCGTTCCGGCTCAAGTCAGACGATAGAAAGAGCAGGAAACATAAAATCATTTCAAAATATCTTGTTTTGACTTCAAGCGCTGTGCAC
>WBZZ01002778.1:105000-115000 GCA_019918135.1 Paulinella micropora
GCACACTTAAAATCTTCTAAGTATTAGCAGATGAAAACTAAGAGTGCGCTTGCGCCGCAATGTGCGTGGCTGTTTGATGCTGTTTCGGACTTTGGTCAGAGGCGCCGTGTCTTAGTATCATTCCAAGCCGTGTTTTGTGAGTTTTTGTCTATGTCAGAACTCATCTTAGGAAGTCCTCAAATATTAGTAATTATTGCGTAAAACAGTGAGAGTAAAAAATGCTGCACTGTTTGCGTGTGTTTCAGTTGAAATTCAGCACATTTGACACCAAATGACTTGAAAAAAGCAGCTTTTTATACTGTTCCGGACCCTTACCGACCCATGAAAAAGATTGAAGTCAAACTGAAGTAAAATAAATAAAAATATGTTTTAATATAATTTTTAAATGATTTTCTAGCTTCTCCGTGATTTCTGAGCATGTTTCGCAAGTCTTAGAAAAACCGGTCCAAACCTTGAAAAATTTGGGAAAAATGTACATACTACAGTTGGGCGAATCCCAAGTTGTATGGTGTTCACTGTTTCTCATCTGGTTGCAATTTACCCGCGACCTTATCCACGGCCGTTTGGATAAACACGATACACGCAAGACAGCTTTCCAAGCCTTCAACCTGCGACGCTTCAGAAAGGAACAACTCCTCGCGTACGTCAACCGATGCATCACGCACTACGAGGCAGCACGCCTGACCGGCGTAAGCATCAGCGACGGAAACCAGATTGAAGACTTGGGCCGCATGTTGACCCCTGCGGAACGCGACAAGTGGAACCAACAAGCAGATCAAGTCTTGCTCTCCTACGGTCTCGGATGGCCGCGCAACTGGACCGACCTCCTTCCTTGGGCCAGGACCCTTGACCCCAACGTCATGCCAGAATATCTTCTGGGAATGGAGATCCCGGTCCACGCGGGCACCGAAGAGCCATCTACGCGCAAGCGGGATTACAATCGCCAGGGCCTATCGTCCACCCGTACTGATCGTCGGAGACCTCAACTGCCTCGACCAGCAAAAACTGCCACGGAAAACGCCAACCCCAATCGCCCTCCTCGGCAGAAGCGCAAGGCAGACGCCATGACTATGACCCAGACGCTCCGCCACAGAAGTCGACTCGCCCAGACAAGCGTTTGAAGACGACCCATCCGGATGAGAAGGAACACCCTAACAAGAAGAAGCCGGCACCGCGTCAGCATCTCACGGGAGCCAATACTGTGGTGATCCCTTCGAAAATGTCTGTGTCTACGACTAAGACTGACCCACCTAGCAGACCGCCAAACCAAACCAAACGTAAACCGTTTACGGGCACACTTTGCGCCTACTGCAAAGAGCATAACAACTTTTTGCAAAAGGATCAACTACCCCGACATTCGTTTGAGGAATGCAAACTCCGTCAACAACGCTGCCAAGACGAGAAGAAACACTGTGACTGGAAGCCACCAGCGGCCTCTGCTCGTAACACTCCGCGCACTTTCCACATGACCACCCGGTCTTGCTCGGCATCTCCGTTGGTGCCAACGCCTTCGCCCCTACGGATCGCGACAATCCCGACAGTGGTTACTGGATGTGATTGGGTCGCGAAACACCCCCTTAACCGCCCACCTATGGGTAAGACTACATTCACCTTGGATTCTGCCTGCAACTGCAAAGGCGTGGCCCGCCTCTCATGGGTTATGCAGCACGGGTTCACCATTCGGAAGTTACCGCCTGTAGAAGCACGCTCGTCCGTCGGCATCGACGCAGTACTCACCGATGGCATCGAACTTTTTGTTTCCGCCGATCCTACGTCGCCACTCCATGCGATTACTATTTACGTGTCAACCCGCCTGCCCGATCGCGTAGACCTGCTCTTCGCCAACGAGGTGGCCGCTCAGATCAACTTGTCCATCGACGAGGCCCAAAGGATCAAACCAACGGACTACATCCTTCTCAAGCCCAAGGCCAGACAAATCGTTTACGAGACGGAGTTCCACCTTTTCGACACGCCGCTTCAAGTGGGCGAACGTCAGCTAGCCACCGTTAGCTACGACTTTCGTCCGGAGACTTTAGCTGAGGCGACTTCATACCCAACTTCCAAGATCAAACAAATCTTTGGGAACCTTGCCAATACACAACCGGCAGGCTCTTATGATCTTCTTTATACGTCCCAGGCTCACCTCTATGGCCGTACAGTAAATCTCTTTATGTCAGAAAGAAAAAGACAAGGAGATAGAGGTGAGAAGAAACCAGCGGAAGCCGACGAAGAAGAAGAAGAAGAAGAACCGGAAGAGGTAGAAGAAGAAGATCCGGTCGACAAGAACGATTCTACCTACGCCCCCACCGACGAGGATGAAGATGAAGTTCAATACCACGACAACCCTTCAGTCAAAAGGCCAAACTCCGCCATCTCCAAGAGAACTCGCCATCAGGAAAACAAACGCACCTTTTTGAAGAAACAGAAAACGCAGACGTCCCCGGACACGTCCGACACGACTTCACCGGCGCTGTCACACTCAAGTCCTGATTTTGACGAGGTTACCCAACAAGAAAGGGTCAACGATCGCCTCGCGTGGACAGCTCTCCGACACGCTCGACGAACATCTGATTCGAAAAGCAGTCCGGCAGCACGACCCCTCGTTTTTGAATCCTCGCAGGCCGCCTCGTCGTCGGCATCATCATCGTCATCGCCGGTGATGCCATCGTTCTCTCCATCACAAGCAGCATCGTCACCGTCACAGGCGTCATCATCGTCATCGCCATTGACATTGCCAGCAGCTCCGGCGCCCCCACCGGCCGTCCTACCGTCCTCAGCGGCCTTTGGTCCATAAGCATCGGCCCCGGCACAACCATTGCCGAAGCAGCTTTAAGATGCGTTGGCAGACCCTCCATCATCCCCGGGTTTACCGGTACCTTTCATGTCTGGTCGCCCACGCACGACACGAAGTAATTCGGGTAAACAGGAACGATCCCCGTATACCCTATCTACCTCGTCACCTTTGCCATCCAAGACAGGGACTCCACCCCGTGCTACACAACGAACTACTCGCCGACTCCAAGGACTGAGCAAAGAAGCCGAACAGGCACTACAGAGCACGTTTAGTAGTTCATCGTCTTTGTCTGGCAGCTCGCCGGTGTCGCCCCCGTCTCCTGCGTCCCAATCACCAGTAGCGAAATCACCAGCGGCTACATACTCGCTTAGTCCGCTGGGTCACTTCATTACCCGGACTTGCACCTGGGTAGATCGTAAAGCTATCGGACACCCGCGTGACCTATCAAACAGAAGCACGTCAACTCCATTACCGCCTACACCGAGTTCTCCCAAACGTGAACAATTCGTAGAAGTTGACACATGGCCACCTGCTGAGTGCAATGGTTTCGAAGGATTCACTACACGCCCAGGGGAGCGAATGCGTAAGGAAGCGATAATGCAAGGATCCCCCGGCACCGATGCGACACTCTACATATCGCGGGAGATCTACGCCACTTACTTCCCGACGCTGGCGATGGTAATGTTTCCGGGCACCCACCCCAAATGCAGACACCTGGGTTACTGGATTCCCAAGCACCTTACTACCTGCCAGGGCCTATGGCCGGACAATACACATGCACAGAACGACATTCCGCGCGTGGAACGTCACATGACTAAATCGCGAGAAACTGTCGATGGCAGCTATGACATCTTGGCTTTCGAGGACCCACCCAGGTTCAAATCAGCCGAGGACAACCCTGTTCCATCGGAAGACTTCAACTCTTTCGCTGACGTCCCACACCTCACTCGGACCTTCACTCCAAGGACGGCTACCCCTGACACTGGCCAACCACGTACGCGCGAAAGCAAGACCTACTTACACATGGAACCAAGACATTGGTACGCGAGGACCCGTTGGTCCTTCCCGCATCTTGCTCAGTTCGATGTGGCCCTTGCCAACGTCTCTCGCACTTACCCCACGTTATTGATGCAGTACTATTGGCCCCCGCGCAACTCTGCACATGACATGACGAATTGCCCATCTCGCATGTGGATTCCCCAAAGGAAGATCCCGCGCAAACAGATCCTAGGTTTCCTACAGAATCAGTCAACCCGGACCTCACCAGACCTCAACAAGACCAGCTCTGGAACCTCATTCGCAATTACGAACACACTGTTCTTTCTCTTCGGTCAACACCGAATGCCAAACCAGTTATGGCCCCATGCCCTCCGGACACCATCAACGTGGGCACATGGAACTACGCCTCCGCGCAACGTATACGGACGATTCGCAGTCACCCAAATGGAGAACATGGGGATATCGAGAAGGATGCCCATCCACATACACGGATCGGCTACCTTCACCCTACAGCCCCAGTCCCCCTGGTCCCTAACCAACTTTCGAACCAAGTTTGTGACACACCCGGCCCTCAGGTATCGACGTCCGCGCCTCGCCCGGAAAATCACGAACTAACGCTACCCGGCATCGCCGACAATGCCTGTGGTGTACCCCCTTTTGCGGACTTGAAAGAATCCAGCCCCGAGGCTACATCGCCCCCTGCCCCGACCATGTGTGCGCTCCGTTGTGACGTCTACCTACGGACAAACGTCAACCACAGAGGCGTCACTGGCACGCTACATGCTGGCACTGACCATCGCGCTCCGGTCATCCTAACCTTCTTTCATAAGTTCAGGAACACGGAAACCCACTGGACGACCTACACGCAAGAAGCCTATGGCGTCATGTATGGAGTTCAACAACGCTAACCACTGGGAACTTACCATCGCCACCAACCCCAAACCACTCATGTGGTCATGGCAAACTCGCTACCCTTTGGTCGTCAGATTCCGGAATATCTAAAAACACTGGGACCCAATATCGAATACTCCCCTGGTAAACAAACCCCTCCAGGATGATTTGCCTGGTGCTCCCTGCATGAACTCAGTTCTCCCGACCCAATATGCCGATGAAACCGAAGCTACCATACGGCTCCTCGCAACCATTCCACTGCCCAGAGCAGCCTCTACTCTGTGGCTCGCCATCGACGGCACAAGCACCGCTTTGGAGAGGAAACTCGAAACCCTCCCTTGTCGCATCATTCGCGCTAGCCTAAAAACACGAGCCACTCGTGCCCCGTGGGATTTGGCTATCGTCATCCCCTGTGCTGACTTTCCATGTGGAGGCCAAAGAGTAACCAAACCAAGTTGTTTTCAAATCCGATTTGGTGACACGCGTCGACGGTTTCTTGTAGAAGGGTACGATGCGGGATGTCGTCGATGCGGTCGTTCGGCATGAGTAGAGCGAATGGCTTCTGAAGGGCGAACAAAGTTCGCGCGACGGTAAGAGAGCATGGAGCTACAAATACCCTCTTGTCGCTACTTCACGCGCTCCCCGCACCGCTTAAGCGAGTCAACTTTGACACCGTTTTAAAAGAAGAATAGGAACAGCGATTGGTTTCTCACCACAGGTCCTTAGTGCCACTTAGGTATCATCATCATCAGCGAATCCTTCACATAAGGAATAGCAATTCCCCATCACTCTCAAGTGGGTTTCACCCATCGTAATGGCTTCACCCGCCCCCGCCCAGCGCTTTTCCCACTTGAACCGTCATCGTCCCTACAAATATTACGCCATGACCGGCGTAACCATGTAAGTCCTTGATCGCCTCTTATGCCTGCAGGTCAACAATTATTCTCGCCGAACTTGAACCCCTCAGTGGTTATATCGGCACGGCACACTTGGTGCTTCATTGGTTCATCTTGGCTATGAGATACCCGGCCACCTAATTTTCCACTGCTCGACATCGCCTCCCGATATCAAC
Organism: Paulinella micropora; assembly: GCA_019918135.1. Lineage (NCBI taxonomy): Eukaryota > Cercozoa > Imbricatea > Euglyphida > Paulinellidae > Paulinella > Paulinella micropora. Next base: position 110,757 of record WBZZ01002778.1, read on the forward strand.
GCTCGCTACTGTGCCTCAATTGTCCCAGTCCCGCTGCAAATCATGGATATCCGACCCCGGCTGATCATCGTCTGCATCGCGCTAATATAGACTCATCCTTCTTCTACTCTCCTATGGTTTAAGAGACTCACTCACCTCTCTTCTTCCTTTTGAACATTTTTTTTTTGTGAGACAACATACTTCGTTCGTTAATCACTCATTCTGTACGCAACTCAACTCAACCGTTAGGTCTGGGGGGGGGGGGGGAGCTATCAGACTGCGCACCTTAACGACCTGCCAAAACCTTTACCGTTGATTGAAGACACTCTTTTTGACAGGTTCATTAGATTCTCCTCTGCACGACGTTTCGACTTCACTAACCAGTTTTCGATTTCGTTCAGAAATGATTTCAAACGATCAGTTCAAAGTTCTTTTTAGCTATTGCTATTTTTCCTGTTCGTATTACTCTTTTCCCCCGATTTCCCCGTGAAAAGTTCGTCGCTTTACGGGAAATTTGTGAACAAGGACTGAAAAAACACAATATCTTAAATTTGTCTTCCGTTGCCAGTCATTTTCGCCTTGAGGCTTCCCAAATCAATTTGGGGAATTTTCAAGTCCAACAACCCGACAACTATCAGTTTATGACTGTTTACTTGAAGACTCGCGAAACTATCCGTTTGAGAACGGGAGACCTCACAATTTACGTTCTACACTTGACCGTACGTTGCACCCAACCTGCCAAGAGTTCGAAATTACGTAAATAAATGAATTGACCTCTCTACTATTTACTGGTATTTCACCTGCTCACACAGAGTCAGGACTCAAAGCAGCCATAGATACAATAGTGTTCTTATTAAGACTCCCGTTCGTTGTATCTGCCTACTTGAAGAGTTGTATACAAACTCACATTCTATTATTACAGTTTGCATGTTTCTTATTAAACTTGTGACTACACTGTCATTGCTTTCCGAAGTTCAAAAGTATGCCGGTGCGCGGCGCCACCCTCAGAAGTATTGTTGAACTTGAAACTTGAACCGTACAATACTGTTGTATTATACATCAAGTTCTCTTTATCATCTTAATACAAACGAACGATTTTTTTTTAACTTTTTTGACACCATTTTTGCTGGAAAACCGCAATGAAATCAGTTCCCCTGCTTCCCGGGCCACGCCGGGTGTTTTGTCCTGGCCCGGCCAATCTAGGAAAAAAGGAGGGTTCCCTGAGTGCATCAGATATCTCTTAGCACAATGCATATCATAGCTATCTAAGTATATACATGTAGTAGTACCTTTGAATGTTTTTCATCACTTGTACAAAACTTATGATATCTTTTGATGCTTTTACTTGTAGGCTATAAACTACTATCAGCTTGTAGAAAATCAAGTATTTTTTCCTTGTCGAAACATGAAAATCTAATCAAAGTATTTTGTAGCTTGAGAATTATTTCTTACACAGATGCCTAGATAAACCATTTTGTATGATCAATTTAAACGTATTTCTCCAACTTTGTGTAATCTGTCAATGTCTGTAGAAGACAAAAACTCAAAATCACAAAACCTGTATTTTTTTAGTTTTGGGGACATATACATCTTAGTATTCATCAGTTTTAAGACTTTCAAGTATTGGAATCACCTTTTATTTTCATAAATTAAAGCTCTACCAAAGGATTTTGTTTATTTTACCTAGAAGCTATACAAACCAAAAAGTGTGTTTTCACAACTTCACCTGTCTGACCTACACATGCCTGTACATTTTTTCCTGGACCTTGCTCCTACAGTTTTTGCAGTGTAATCATGTCTCCCTGGCCTATACTTACGATAGATACAAAAATATTGAAATAGGGATATGCCTGCTTCATTCCTGGAGGCAGGTAAGTCCAAGATGTCTATTGCTAGTGCTATTACTATTACTATTACTATTATTATTATTATTATTATTATTATTATTATCATTATTATTATTATTATTATTATTATTATTATTATTGTTATTATTATGATTGTTATTATTATTATTATTATTAGACACCGTGATAGCCCAGTGGTCAAGTTCTACCATCTGGGCCCTGTCGCCAGTTCGATTCCCGTCGGTGCCACCAGTATTTTCATTGAACATACCGCTCCTGGACCAGTATTTTCAGTGAACATACCGGTCCGTCTGGAAGTCTTGGAACTGCCCTTGCGGGGGTGTCATTAGAGCCTATCGTCAATTCTTCGTACTCCCCTCACGGGTGAGACGATGGAGGCGCATGTGCAGAAATGCATCAGCCATTGACAGAGAAGCACTATTATTATTATTATTATTATTATTATTATTATTATTATTATTATTATTATTATTATTATTATTATTATTATTATTATTATCATTATTATTATCATTATTATTATTATTATTATTATTATTATTATTATTATTATTATTATTATTATTATTATTATTATTATTATTATTATTATTACTACTACTACTACTACTACTACTACTACTATTATTATTATTATTCTTTATTATTACTTTCATCATTATTATTTTCCTTATTCATGTTACGTATAGCTCGGGCTGGAGATGGAGCGCATGGCCTGTTGCTTCTTCCGCTGCCGCGGGGGACAGTGCACTTGCGTCTTCGCCTACGCGCTATCAACCGGGCTGATGCAAAGCAAGCAGGCTGAGTGACTGAAAGAAGGCAAACATTATTCTTTTGCTACTTCGGCCGTCTGGACAAGCTCCTGAGACTTGTTTTTGTTTTTGTTGTTGTTGTTGTTGTTGTTGTTTGTTGTTGTTGTAGTTGTTGTTCGGTGTTGATGTGCCACTCTTCTTCCTCCTCCTTGATAGCAACCTCGACAGAGTCGCCCAGCGGGACTCAAGTGACGCGGTCGGGCTGCTACTTGAGCTCGTAGTCGTCCAGTGGGACTCAGCGGACGCGGTTGCGGTTGGGACGCTGCTTGAGCTCGTACTAGAGCTTTGGCTCCCGCTGTCACTGGCTGGTCCATAACTGCTCACCCCCACATTGGCCGGGACGAACAGTTCTATGTCGGGTTGGTTTCGGTCCGGGGCTGGTACGCGTGTGTCCATTCTAGAATGCGCAACCTCGTAGACCGCTCCAGGAGTGGCTCTAGCTAATAATTGGTCTAGCTCGAGACGAGGCCCAACGACGGCAGAAGAGGGACAAATGGGGAAGCAGAAGCACAGCGGGATGAAGCCGTGTGCCTGGGCCTTTCAGGACGCGGGCGGAGGCGGCAGACGCCCGTTCCTGCTTGGCGTGTTTGGCCCGGGCCTGAGGAAAGTAAGTGGACATTGACCGCAGCGGCCAGCCCACTGTCGGGATCGTCCACAACGGCCATGTCGATCGGGACACACGAATCGTCATTCGGGGCCACGTTCGTCAGCCAGACCAAGGAGTCGATCAAGGTCTTAAGGCTAGCATGGGTAGGCAGCGCGAAGTGCAACAGCCAGCAGCGCTTCTTCTTGCTTTGGAAACGCAGCGAGACGACCCACTTCATTACGCCAAAGATGCCACTGCAGACACACAGTATATAGAGTACATACAGAACATAGATTACACAAAGTAAGAGAACATACAGTACATACATTAGATAGGTTTACATATATATTACATACATTGCATACATTACGTACATTACGTACATTACATACATTACATACATTACATACATTACATACAATTTACATACATGACATACATTACACACGAAGACATACATACATACATGCATACACACACATACACACACAACTAGATTATACTATTTGGAGAGTCACATAGGCAAGTTCGTGCCTGCCTACCTACATACTTTGCATACATACAGACAACTATCATTCATGATATTATTACCTGCGACGTCCCGTGTGCATTGCGTTAAGGTAGACGAGGGGAAAGCGTAGAGTTTTCCGAGATTTTCTTGCCTGCATATACATACATTTTACATACATATTAGTAATACTATATACATACATGCATGGCACATGCCACACATGACATACATGACATACATCACCGTAACATGACAAACATACATTAATATATATTACATACATACATTACATACATACATTACCTACATACACTATATACATAGATACACTGTAGATACACTGTAGATACATTACACATGCATGCTCGCTCGCTCTCTCTCGCGCTCTCTCTCTCTCTCTCTCTCTCTCGCTCGCTCTCTCTCTCTCTCTCTCTCTCTCTCTCTCTCTCTCTCTCACACACACACACACACACACACACACTCACACA
>WBZZ01002779.1:25000-27970 GCA_019918135.1 Paulinella micropora
CTCGTTCATAGATTACATCCATACACTACATACATATACTACATACACGCATGGCATATATACATGCATACATACATACATACATGCATACGTAAATTACGTACTTTCTGCCTCCTCTGTGTGCTTCAGTGACAACAGGTAAGTACATAGTAATACATACTTGGCAGAGTGTGTAGATAGATAGATAGATAATAGATAGATAGATAGATAGATAGATAGATAGATAGATAGATAGATAGATGATGATGGATGGATGGATATAGATGAAATATCGACTAATGTCAGAAAAAAGGAGCTTCTGATTTCGTCAACCAGGAAGTCTGTGGGTAAAGTATTAACCGATGCCCAGCTAAGCCGTGATGTTTGCACGGAAGGGACTGATACAGGCAATACCAAAGCTCCCTAGTACCAGGCGGGGCCAGGGCTCGTTCCATTAAAGCGCCCCTTGCAGAACGAGCTCCCACCTCCATAACAGAGGGCCCAGTAAGCAGATGGAGTTTCGAGACTGTTCGACAGTCTAGTATAAACCGACAGAGCACTGTGGGTTTTATTCCGGGGTCAACAGCGAGAAAGGGCACCCTGAGAGAACAGGATTGTGCTTCCCGTCGCTATTTCGGCATGTGACTTATAGGCGTATGGCTAGGCACACAAAAGGCACCCCACCACGGCACAGCACACCCGTACCATCCCCTAATTCTCTGTCTGTCGACAGATGGCACCCATTTCAAAAAAAATCAAGCCCAAGAGAGGTCAGTGACACCTCAAGTGGCCTTGGTTCATTCCAGATAGATAGATAGATAGATAGATAGATAGATAGATAGATAGAAGATAGATAGATAGATAGATAGATAAATAGATAGATAGTAAATACAAGCTTTCCTACGTGATGCATTATTTTCTACTTAGCAGAGTGTGTAGGTAGATAGATAGATAGATAGATAGATAGATAGATAGATAGATAGATAGATAGATAGATATAGATGTCTAGATTTTGGTAACATTTGTCCCCAAAGCGTTCCGGGGCCATGTAAGAAGTGAGACATATACAGAGAAGTGAGCCATACACGGGAAGTGAGCCATTGTGCGAAGTGAGCCATATCCGTGGAAAGCCGGAGGCGGAAGTGGCACAATCCCTATTGCGAGTAGGGATTGTGCAGCTCCGTAAGTCCGAGAAGTCGGCAATACCCGGAGTGCCAGTTGAGCGGGCACAGATGTTTTCAAAAGCAAGTCTGGCCAGGTCTTACAGTAGCTTGCCTTGGCCAGATGTGCTTGTGCCAGAAGCCTGCCAGCCCCCCTTTCCAGTGTCTAATGAGAACCAGCAGGCTAGAGCTTGAGTTGTCTGCACTAGAGTGGACTAGACCGGACCTCGTTATAAACTATATATATGATTTCAATAATATTTAAAATTATTAATATATTATGTTTTCTATTTTTAAAGAATTCAAACAATTCAAATATATATTAGCTTTACTATAAGGCAGAAATACTATATATATGATTTCAATAATATTTAAAATTATTAATATATGATGTTTTCTATTTTTAGAGAATTCAAACAATTCAAATATATATTAGCTTTACTATAAGGCAGAAATTTTAAAACTTCGTCGAGTCTGAAGTGTTCTTCAGGGACAGCTCAGGTTTGTATCACGGCACTTCGTAGTCTATTTCCATGTTGGCCGATATGCGGGCGGGGGGGGGCCGCCCTTACGGTGGGGGTGCGGGGGAGGGAGCAGTGAGAGGAGGAGAGTCGCGATGTGCTTCTGTGTCATTTCCTTATTTCTATGTTGTCTCAGCCATCACTGCCTGGTCTCTAGGCAGGTTCGCAGTTTCAATGTCGAGTCTACAAAGTATGTATCACTGATTAGGCGATTCATAAGAGTATCGTGTTGTATGTAGGCCTGTACCTCTAATGGAAATTCTGATGTTAATCTAATGTGAATGGTCATGGTTAATCTGTTATCACAAATTCTTTATCTTTGATTAGCAGTTCGAACTACATCGAACGCCTTGCACATGTACTTAGCAAAGAAATACATAGCTTGTATTTTGAAATGTCAGTAAGCGTGATGAAGAGACACATGTCTTCATAATCTATCTAGGGGAACAATGAATTCGAAGTAAGGGAAGAAATAATTATCATAATAGTAGCACATATGAACAAACGTTTAGCAGAGAATGATTGGGCAGGTTGGAGCTGTAGACATGCCTCTTGCACTACAAAAATTCATTTGTTAGTCTGTCTATTATAGTATACTACATGAAAGAAGAAGATTTGTGATTTAGCTTTCGCTTCTTGATTGCTCTTGCTCTCATGTTGTCAAGTAGGCACACTCCCTCATGGCAAGTACTATGGCAGCCAGCAGTCTGATGAATTCTCCCACGTAAAAGTAGTTATTACCACACAACCTACATCACTATTAAAGAAGTCTATTGTCCTTTGGTTTGGAGACTTTGGCGGTTGCACTGCTTGGTGAACTTTTTTTTTAAAGATTGACTACTGCAGAAAAGTCTGAGCCGGACCGGCATGTCTACTATGACTGGCAGAGGATTTTCCAAAAATCCTAGCGAGTGCAATACTAGGTTTTCAATAATTCACTTTGATTTCAATTCGTCTCGATTAGCTCTATCATATTCTCGAGTCACAAGTCATGGGAACCCTCGAGGCGCATTTCAAAAATTCAAAAAGCCATTCTCCACCACAGAAATTTTTTAGAGCTTCCCAAAAAAGTAACGGCTGCACAATGCTTGACTGTAGAAAACCATTGATAAATATATTTATAGTATCTCTATAAAATTAGTAAGACTACTTTTTAATGTGTAGTATACTAATCCTTTCAACCAAAGGGATTGTGCATTACCTATTTTTACCGCCAAAAAAAGATACCACTGTGTAATAAATAAGCAATACACAGACACAACATAAACAAACAAACATAGAGAGAGATACAGAGAGACAGACAGACAGAA
>WBZZ01002780.1:0-17500 GCA_019918135.1 Paulinella micropora
ATGCGATGGAGGGAAACATCGAAAGTGGGAAAAGCATAATTGCTCGTGAAGCTGAGCAAGAGGGCGAGGAGAATAGTGAGCCTCAAAAGGAGCAAAGTGAGAACAAACCCTTGGAACAACCCACAAGAGCCCGTGGGGGGGGGAACTGTCAAGTGCTCCATTGGCTCGAAACACACTCCGAGACAGACCCCACAACCCTCCACAACGCACTCTCACTAGTGCCCAACACCCCGACACCTCTACAACAACTACTCCTGCCCTCACAACCTCACAAGACACGCAATGCGTGCAACCCTCACCATTGCAACCAAAACCCTCGCATTCAAACGAGAAAGAGAAACGGAAAGAACAAGAGAAACCGACATCCACACCCCCTCAGAACTCTAGACAGAGAAAGAAAGAAACACCACATCCCACTACATCCACTCCTCAGAGCAACACAACAGGCCCACTAACCATTCGTTGTCAAACTGGTCCAGGAAGGGAGAACAGTGTGGAGTGAAGTTTGGACAGGGGGGGAGTTGGGGTAAGGCAGGGGAGGAAGCAAAAAGGCTAGCTTATGCAGATTTGTGCGGGTATCATGCCTGTCGAGACCCCCAATTTCCGTCTGTTGATCTATCACAAGATCCATCACGTCTCCCACGCCCTTCCCGTGACTATCCATCAGAGAGTGAGATGTCAGAATACTGAGAGAGAGGGAGGGAAAGGGGGCGAGTGCACAGCAAGTTTCGCCAAAAGATACGGTAAAACCCGGGAAGAAGAACTCGCTAAGTTGTGCAAATATCGGGGAAAAAGACAAGCAAAGTGTCGAAAAACCTGGTAAGAAAGTAGTTAGTGCAGTTTCACGGAATGATGCTGTTTTGCCAGGGAACGAGGCAGGGACCAGCGGGACTAGGGCTGAAAAGGGGACAACATTAACGGAGGCTGTTGAGCATATAGGCGGGACAAGAGAAGGGAAGTCCCGGCCCCCATCGCTGCTACCGCAAGGTCCGTCCCCGTTAGACAGGGTAGGAGACAGTGTAGATTCACAGGGACAGACAACAAGCGACACACACACACACACAACATAATCTGTAATGATCAGTGAGGTATGTAGGCCCATAGGCCTCATGCTCAGCTAGCTTCTCTAACAATCCATTCACTGCTTCCTCTGGCTCAAAAGCCTTTCCTCTCAAGGCCTCTAGCCAGTTCTTCTGGAGTAGATGCTGTGTTAGATACTCATCCATATCTTCTGTCGGTCTCGGTCTCATCTCTTTAAGTGCCTTCTCTTCGATATATCTTGCCGCACCACTGAGATTACCGTATTTCTCCTTTTCAATGCCGACTTTTTCAAACGGGCAATGAACCTTTTGCTGCGCAGAAATTGTATCACTTTAGCCTCCAAAAATGCTGTTGTTACGAGAAGTTGAAACATTCTGCAGCGATGCAGATATTGCTGTTCTTCTCTGTACTTTTTCTTTCTTAGCAAATAGACGTCTTTGTTGGTTCTTGTCATCGCCCTCTTCTTCTTTCTTATCGCTCTGTCTTCCCATGCTTTCTTCTCTTCCTTCGTCATGTCTTTCCAGTTGGCTGGTTTGTCTGTCTGTGACTTTTGTTCTGGTGGCGTTCGGCTATCTTTCTGTCTCTGTTGTCGTGGTTGTCATGTTTCGTCTTCTTCGTCTGATCCATCTGGTGTGTCCACCTCGTGTGGTTCTCTCGGTTCATCCATTTCTTCTGCTTTTCTCATCCTGCCTCTATCAAAACCATATTTCGTCTTGCCGCTTTGTGGTCTTTAAAAGCATCATGGAACATGTCCCGAGAGTTGTGCTAATACCATAGGCATACTCCTCTATCTGATAACAGCAACTTTGCAAATCCTTTTTGTTTCCGCTAAACACCGGTGTATGAGACATCAACTGTCTCATGCTAACCGCATGGTGCCGAAAATCGTGTCCCCAGCGGCTCATAACAGTATAAGGTAATTACCGGTCAATCACGGACCTAATACCTTTACACTCCGGTTTGCTGAGGGACTCAGAAGTCACGATGCCAATCGACACTTTCAATCCGCAAGTATATAGCAGAACTGAAAAGCTCAAAGGTAATAACGTTGTAATGTGCTATTAATAACCGTTACTCCACCTAGTCAATTTACCGGTAATTTGGATAGTCTTAGTCATAGGCAGGTTCATATGCCGGACAGTTATTAATACCTTTATTACTGACAAGGACACTTTCTAGAGTATTCGCGAATCATAGTCTGGAATGCCTAGAATCAAATGAGTATTACCATTCTGATAAGGTCATTACATTTTGTGTGACCCAAAGTTATTAAAAGTCTTTTCTTCGGTTATTCTTTACCCTTAGCGTGGTAGCTTCCCTAAACTCTGCGTTTGAGAGATAGATTACGTTGGTTATGAGCCTTGACAAGGAGGCAAGCGTGCCAAAGCACGTATTGAGTCAAGTGCCCATATTCGAGGGCGATGACCAAAGCTTTTGGCCTTGGTCAAGCAAGTTTCAGAAGCACATGCAAAGGGTATCTGTCCACGTGGCAGAGATGGTATCTGTGGCATTGGCTGACCCAGCCAAAGCCAAAAAGGATTTTCCTTACGATGAAGCAAGGGCTAAGGCGGCAGAAGACTTAGAAGAGCCCGACTCGCCCATAAGTGATAGTGAGGAAGATGAAGAGTCAGACACCTCTCAGAGAGGAAGACTGAGACCCCAGACAAAGAAAGAAGATCACAAACAACCAGAAGATTGGGATAAAATGACAGTAGAACAAAAGAGAGAGTGGAAAGAGAAAGAAGCGAGGAAGAAGAAAAGACTAAGTAGAAGACAATATACAAGAAGAAAGACAGCTATCCGCAAAGAGAAGAAATATTATGAAAGGATGAAAGCTTTGCAGTTATGTCTGTCTGTGGTCTTTTCCAAAGACAATGTATCTAACTTCCTGCGAACACAGAAGACGAAAGGACCCATTGAAGAGTTGATAGCAGTAAGAGATCAGTGGGATGTATTTCCGGAGCAGGTTGGTACATGTTAGAGGAAGAGTTTGAGAGAACGAGGCCAAGGGCAAGTGAGAGGTATATAGACTGGCTAAATGAATTTATCGCAAAGAAAATTCAGCTTGAAAGTTTACGTGGGACGCCATTTTCCGATGAGGAAGCAAAGAGAAAGCTATTTAAGAAACTGCGCTACCATCCAGCTTTCGGAGATATTTCAGGTGGACCACTATGATCTCCCGGCCAGACTAAGACCAAATTTCTCGGAATTATGCGAAGCATCTAAGGAATGATGGAAAATGTGGGAAGAAAAAGAAAGACGTAATAAATTCCGTGAAAGAAAAGCTCAAATACGCAAACATAACAACAGGAAATCTCGGGATGGCAAGCAGCAGCAAGAGACCAAATCTCCTAATGGATAACAAAGGGAAGAGGGGAGACAATAAACCGGGACCAAAGACAGCTCCAAACTGGACACTCAAAGTCACGTGTTTCGGATGTGATGCCAAAGGCCATACCATGAGATATTGCCCGGTGATTTCGGAAAAGCTCCGCAAAGAAGGAAAATTGAAGCGGAATCAAACAGAAGACAAGTCCACAGAACAAGAAAAGAACGAACAAAAGAACAACTACAAGAACAAAAAGAAACCCTTTTACAAGAAAAAGAAAGCACTCACTTTGATAACAACAGGCAACGACAAAAACGAAAACGAACAAAGTGACTCTGACACAAACGTTGCTTTAATCCATATGGGGAACACTTATGATAAGAGCGATGATGATGAGGAGGAAAGAGAAAAAGAGGATGAGCAACCAAGCTCACTTCCTCACGAACCTACAAGTCCCCAAGCCCTTTTGAACGATACAAAGACCACACCTAGGGTAGGGAATAGACATAGTGAGAGTGGAGAAGGACGGGAAGTGCGGTTAGTATCGGCCACCCTACGAGGTCCCTCCTCACTACGGGGAGAAGGCAAGGAAGTGCGGTTAGTATCCGCCACCTCACGATGTTCCCCAGTCATCCCTAACCCTAACGAAACTCCTTTGAGGCTTGAGAGTTCTTACGGAGTCACGCCTGACACGAATTGCGCAGGAATAAACAGACGCAAAAAACCGTGTAATGTTTCCGTTGAAAAATCAAAAGGAAAGGGAGTATACGAAAATCACGCAAAACGATTATCTTATGCGAGGTACTGCGGATATCACGCAACACAAGACCCAGATTACCCGGGATTTGTCGGTAAGTCCCGTGTTGCGTCCCCCCAAATCTCCTTACTACCCTGACGAACGAGGTCTTAAAGCTGCGGCATTGGAAAAGTCTCATAAAATTTCGCAGAGACTCGTTTTCGGGAAATTTGAAACTTTACGTGACACCAGAATTTCCACAAGTCCACAAGTTTCGCAAAATATTTCGCAACCACCACATGAGAAAAAGTTTAGCAAACATAATCCATTTTCTAGTCAGCGGACCGGCCAGAGCAAAGAAGGGAGCGAAGAGAGTGGAGTGGATGAGGGAGAGCAACGACTAGGGCCCACTTCTGCCAACAAGTTTGGTAACCAAGTAGGTCCCACCTCACAACAACTCCAAATCTCTAGTTCTAGACCAATCACAGCACTCCCACCAACACAAACAACAAACACACAACCCATCAACCCCCCCGTCATCACCTTCAAAGATATAAATGAAATAGCTAAAACGTTGATGAATGAGTGCGTGAGGGGAATGAATGGAGAAGTGATGCGTGTTGTGAGTGGCGAGCTAGAGAGAGATGACTTTTTGACTGACATAGTAAGAGAAATAGGAGTGCACTTGGATAGAGAAGTCAGACAGAGTCCCATCACTACACCTCCACAAATCACAGAAGAGGGAGAGGGTGGAGAACTAGAGACAGAAACAGAGACAGAAGGAGAGACAGAGCATGTGTTGATACATGTGAGAAAAAGAGTGATGAAAAAGAGAGACATTAGTGGAGCAAGCACAGACATATCATGCAGAGAAGACAGATTGATGGATGTCGATGAGATAGACCCGTAGAGCTACTGATAGGTAATGGAGAGAGGGAGTTGAGTAAGTCAGGAAGAGCTAGGCTGACAGTGATAGATGGGAAAGGAAGACCTAGAGCAGTAGAAAAGAAGATGTTACTCGACACTACCTTGCCAGTTAGCATAGTCTCTACAGGACAGATGGACCGCAAACACAACAGATCAGTCATCCACCAAAACGGACAGCTAGTAATACTCAAACACCCCATCCACATTAACGAGAGTGACATACTAGTAAGGGGGAGGTTAACTAAAAGTATGATATATAGATGGGATGACGAATATGATGAACCATTGAAAGTCAACGAAAGATATGATCCTTTTGCGACAAGGGGGTAGAAGGGGAGGGAGGCCCCACAAATGACAACAAAAAGGAGATAAGTAAGCATGAAGTAAATAAGAGAGAGAAAGAATTACACGTAGATATAGTATTATACGAAGCTTACCCCAGAAAGTCAGACAAACCTAGAAAGATAGGAATCAAGCTTTTTCACTATGCCTGTGGGCATTATGGGTTAACAAAGATGCGCCTATTGGCAAAAATTCTGAACATTAAGTTAGTTGGTGACGAGAGTGATGTGAGATTCTGCGAATCTTGCATGATAGGAAAGTCTAAACGTTTGCCACGTTTTGCAGTTAATACGATAGAAAGAGCCCAAAAGCCAGGTATAATCCTACACATAGACACATCAGGACCGTGGGCAACTAGATCAATAGGTGGTAAACGGTATAAATTTTCAGTCACCGACGACTACTCACTATTCATTCTTGACTTTTATTTAGCCCATAAGAATGAGTTTGTAGATTGTTTAAAACAAGCTGTAGCCTTTTATGAGAGACAGACAGAAAACAAAGTAAAAGAAGTTCGTGCAGATCAAGAATTTGATATTCCGGAGGAAGTCATTAAGTGATGGAAAAATATTCCCTTTATTTGGAAAACTTCCGCGACAAACGATAAAGACGGGAATCCTATTGCGGAAAAAGTGAATGTTATTACGGCGGGGCCTGCACGAGCAATGATACCGCCGCGATTCTGGGCAGAATTAGAGCACGCAGCAACAACATATGCGTGCTCATTCTCATTCACATCGACATCAACATTTTCTATCTCCCCCTCAGCTTCATCAAACTGTGTTGTTGGTTGGTCGTTGTTGACGTTGTGCGGGGACTTAAGTGATTGAGGTGGTGACTGGGGTGGTGACGCTTGTGGAGATGTGTGTGGTTGCTCGCTCTCATTCTCATTCTCCCCCTCAGAGCCATCATTATCCCACGACACTAGTTTAGGAGGGTGAGCTTGTTTACCGATTTTGTGAATATTAAATCTCACATCTCTCACTCCGGAAATTATCTTCTTACCGTCCCATACGCGGTATAATTCCCGAAATAGATCATATCCAACTAGCATCACCTTTTCCTCTCTGTACTCTCCCTTCCGCACTTTAGTCTTAGGTACATGTAACACACCCATGCATCCTATTGGTTTTAAGTGAAAGAGTGCTGGTTTTCTACCTAACAGCTGTTCATAAGGCGAGATTCCTTTGCGTTCCTCGTGAATTGCCGGTAGTATGTTGTGAATGGTAAAATGAGCATGTGGAGATACACTGCAACACAAACATACACGCCTACACACAAGTCCAGAGCCACATTATCCACAACAACCACCCACAGAGCACAAGATCAAACCACAAGAACATGAAAATGAACAAGATCCAACAGATCCACTAAAAATACATGAAAGAAGAGCATACGAAGAAAAATCACCGCCATCTAAGGGATTAACGTGGGAGCAGAGTCAGAGAGGAACGGAGAGTAACATAATCCCCGGTAAAAGGCAGCGCAAGGCAGTAGAGAGGTTTACCCCTAGCAGTGAGCCCAAGAGAGAAAAGAGAGAGGCTCAAGAGCTGATAGGTAAGGTAGTAAGAGTGCCAGCGCGTGCATGGGGAGACGGATGGGCAAAGAAAAAGTACGGTGTGGGATGGGAGAGCATAGTACGGGTAGGGGTAATCAGCAGAGTGTGTGACCCCAGAGATAGACTCGTGGTAAGAGACAGACCTCAGCTCACCCACATAGTTAAGTTTGAAGACAAAGAAGAACGGATGTTGAATTCGGAAATCCACAAATACTCCATGAAAGATCCCGAATACCCGTTGCAAAGTCCCGCTAATATGTTTTTATGCGATGACCGTATGGTGGCAGATGAGATTCGTGATTTTTATTTGTATGTAGACGTCAGAGTACCCAAAGATGTCTTAGAGGCAGGTTTGACAGCTAAAGATGTTCTAGAAGGTATGAAAGCAGAGCTAAAAACTCTTCAATCCTTTAACACATACACATGGGTACCCCATAAGGAGGCAAGCAAGGCAGGAGTTAGTAAGATAGTTAGATTGACATGGGTTCACAAAGTAAAGTTAGATGAGAACGGGAAAAAGTTCATAAAGTCTCGTTTAGCTTTACGGGGAGATATGTTAGAACCCGGTGTTAGCTATAACCCAGATCAGCTCTTTGTTACTTGTGCCGCGCACCATTCACCTTTATTTCTCGCCAAACTATCTGCCTGGCACAGACACAAACTATACGGCATAGATTTTAAAAATGCATACCTGAATGCTTGTATGAATGACCCTGTTTATGCATATGCGCCAGAGAGTGTAGACAGAGAAGGGCATGAGGGGATGATATGGCGTATATATGGTGCCTTATATGGCGCACCTCAGGCAGGAAGAAGATGGTATGAGATATTAGCACCCAAGTTAGAGGAGCTAGGTTTAGACTGCTAGATTCTGATTTATGTATGTTTGTAGAAAATGATAAAGCTTTAAGAGAAGCGATAGTAGGAATATTTCATGTAGATGACTTGTTGTTCACAGCACCAAACATACAAGCATATGAGCGTTTTGCGTCCGCATTAGAAAAACATTTCCCGCTCAAAAGACTTGGTATAGCCCGTGAATTCAAAGGAATAGAGATAGAGCAATCGAACGGGAAAATAATTTTGCATAAGCGAAAATATCAGCAGCAGATACTAAAAGAAGTAGGTTACGATTCTGCTAAACCCGTCAGTACTCCAGCGCAAGAACATTTCACGGAACTGTCAGAATCAGCCAGCTTGCGAAAATTTTCAATTCCTAGTTTAGTTGGTCGTTTGCTATTTCTCGCGAAGATGACAAGACCCGATATAGAACAAGCACTAAATTCGGCAAGTGTCATGCAAACTATCGATAAGGGAATAACGTATGCGATGTTAGGCAGAATCTTTCGTTATTTAGTTAACTCTTATCGAGGTTTAGCTTACCATGAGCCTAAGTCAGAGCAGGAAGGGCAAACCTATCCAAAACTTTCCATGTGGCCCGACGCGCTCACAAAGTTTGTAAGAAAACAGGGAAGTCCCGCACTGGATTCGTGATCCTATGGGGCAGCGATCCAGTTGCATGGTTATCAAAGCGACAGAGTCGCATCGCCCTGAGTTCCAATGACGCTGAAATATTTGCAGCGACTGAGTGCATTAGAGAGGGACTTGCGCTAAAACACATCACACAAGAACTAAACATAGCCCAAAAGAGCTCGATAGAATTATTTGAGGATAACTCTCAAACAATCTTAGCGGCAGAGAGGGGTATGTCAGGTAATAGAACAAAACACTTACCTTTAGAATTACACTTTATGCACCACCTACAGAGAGACGGTGAGATTAAGTTTGTAAAAGTAGGTAAGAAGAAGCAGATAGGTGATGTAATGACAAAATATTTACCGAAAGAGCAATTCGAGTATTTACTTAACAAATTTACGGTAAAGATAGAGTAATTTCGGTATTTGCATGTCCACTCACTTACGTTTGCTTTGAGTGTTTTGTGCAGTTTGTTGCTTGTTGCAGCAGCTTTGTTTTGCGCATTTAAGTTGGGGATAGCCTCGCGGCTGCCGACCTCGCGTGGTAGTCGGCGATCCAGCTTCGGCTCGACGGCTTTTGACCCCTGCTTTTCTATCCTTCTTTCTGTCCTAGAATAGGAAATCTAAAATTTTTCGATTTTGCTACCCTCTACGGGAAGCGCTTGCAAATTTTTGAACACATACATACTTCATACATGTTACTGCATGACTACATATATACATGCATAGAGGATGTGATGAAATTGGGAGTTGATGACCTTCGGGTTACCCATAACTGATCCTCACCACTATTTTTTCATATTGCACACTGGCCACTAATATAGCCTATGACTTGCGACTAAGGGGGAGCGTTGTAATGTGCTATTAATAACCGTTACTCCACCTAGTCAATTTACCGGTAATTTGGATAGTCTTAGTCATAGGCAGGTTCATATGCCGGACAGTTATTAATACCTTTATTACTGACAAGGACACTTTCTAGAGTATTCGCGAATCATAGTCTGGAATGCCTAGAATCAAATGAGTATTACCATTCTGTTAAGGTCATTACATTTTGTGTGACCCAAAGTTATTAAAAGTCTTTTCTTCGGTTATTCTTTACCCTTAGCGGGGTAGCTTCCCTAAACTCTGCGTTTGAGAGATAGATTGCGTTGAATAACGAAACTGAAATAAAGTCCGCACGAATGTAATTATTACACAATTGTTATTGTCCAATCATGAATGCCAATATAGACTGTTACGTCCGTTCAAGTGACCATTATTGACTAGAACTATACGGTCATTCGACTATACGAATAAATTACTTACCAGTCACAAAGTAATCACTAATTTAGTAGTAAACGTAGCGGTTATCCCATCAACGCAGGAAATGCGGTACTCTAATTGACTCTCAGCATTAATAACTAATAATACTACCAACAGTAACGACTACTGCTAACGTGCAGTGAGGAGGAGGGTCTAATTCCTTTGAGCAACTCAGCATGCTCATTTAAAGAGGCCTTTACCGACTCCTTTCAGAGTCCACCGGTCCTGTGTCTCTAATACAGTAACCAAAGTAAGGGAAGGCAATTCAATAAAGTGATTTCTGACAACTACTTGAAATATAATGACTGTGTCCCTACTTATCTAGAAATTTCTACTAAGACTGATTAAGTTAATACTGCCACTAGAGTTGCAAAGTATAGTGTCCACTGTATCACTAAATAATTAAATGGAATTAGATCTATCCGTCCTTATGACAAATTAAACTACCCAGGTAACGGTAATTCCGGGTAACGTCGGAAACGAAATAGGAATAACGCTCCCCCTTAGTTATTTGTCATAACTACGTCACTATATTCAGTCTACTCTAACATCTAAAAAAAAATTTCGAGCGCTTCCCGTTAGGGGTATCAACGAAAAATATATATAAATAAATGTAGTAGAGGTGCGAGAAAAAAAAGTGGAAAGAAAGATGAAGATAGTTTTATGCGTAGAAATAAGTCTCCAGAGTGTCCACGTGCCCGGCCGCGGGAAAAGTCTGGTCGGGGTCCCACCGAGCCACCGAACGCCCGCCCCCAACGGCCTCGATCCTGCGATCCGATTACCACGCGCGTCCAGATCAACACCTATAGGAGAGGACACGCACAAAGGAAAACACAAAGAAAAAACAAAACACAAAACATCGGTGAAACACCCATAATCACTCCAGGGATTCCGGAATGATAACCGTGAATTTGTTCAAAAGATATAAGAACTGATCACGAGGCAACGGTTTGGTGAGCAAATCACCGATTTGTTTCTTAGTACTGACTTTAATAAACTTAATCTCACCATCTCTCTGTGAATGATGGATGAAATGTAGTTCGAGAGGCAAATGTTTGGTACGTGGTCCGGATATTCCCCGTTCACCTGCGAGAATTGTTTGAGTGTTATCC
Organism: Paulinella micropora; assembly: GCA_019918135.1. Taxonomy (NCBI): domain Eukaryota; phylum Cercozoa; class Imbricatea; order Euglyphida; family Paulinellidae; genus Paulinella; species Paulinella micropora. The sequence goes on from WBZZ01002780.1 coordinate 10,826, forward strand.
TCATATAATTCAACCGGACATTTTCGCGGAATTCCGAGTTCCTGTCTAACATGACCTACAGCTAGACCCTCTCTAATACATTCAGCTGCTGCAAAAATTTCAGCATCATTCGAGCTAAGGGCTATCCTACTCTGTCTCTTAGAAAGCCAACCTATAGGGTCCCCCCCCCCCAAAGAATTACGTATCCCGTACGTGACTTTCCGGTTTTATTGCAAGCCTTATGGGCCGCATCGGGCCATAACGTGACTTTTGGATAGGATTGACCCTCTTGCGAGGACTTAGGCCCGTGAAATGCTAAACCGCGAAATGAGCCAATTAAATACCGCAATATCCTTCCTAACATGGCATAAGTGACTCCCTTATCTATGGTTTGCATAACACTAGCTGCATTGAGCGCCTGTTCTATATCCGGCCTAGTCATCTTAGCTAAATAAAGAAGACTACCAACTATGCTAGCTATCGCGAACTTGCGCAACGCCGCATCATCGGACATAGCTAAAAGCAACTGATCTAGTGCAGGGGTGCTTACGGGGCGAGACTTATCATACCCAAACTCCCTTAACACCTGTAACTGATACTTACGTTGATGAAGGACGATTCGTCCCCCTTCCTGTACTATTTCAATCCCTCTGAACTCCCTTGCAACTCCTAGCCGTTTTAGGGGGAAATGCTTCTCCAAAGCACTTGCAAAATCTTCATACGCCTTCTTGCTAGGCGCCGTAAAGATTGGTGCAGTGGGCTGTTCTGTCTGTCGTCTCTCTCTCTTTGTGTGGACTATGTTAGCGGCTGATATACTATCGCTCTGCTCCCATGTCCTACCCTTACTAGGCTCTTTGTCTTCGTGATAGGCTCTCCTCTCATGCTCTGCCTGTGGGTCTGAAGGGTCTGTGCCTACCTGTGACTGTCCTAGCTCTGTCTCATGCGTGTGTGCGGGTGAAGTGGTGGGATGGGGTGTTTCTGCCTGTTTGGTGTCGATGTCTTGTGTGTATACACTATTTGTCTGACTATCGTGTGGTGCTGTGTGTTTGATGTCTATGCTATCATCCCCATCATCCCCTCCATGCTCCCCCTCAACATCATCGCCATCATCGCCCTTCACCACATGGGTCTGTGCTTGTGTGTGAGTGGGTGTGTGAGTCTCATCATCATCAACATCCCTGTCCTCAATCTCATGGGTTTGTGCTTGTTCGTGAGTGGGTGTGTGTGTCTCGTGAACATCGACATCCCTTTTCTCACTCTCCCCCTCAGAAACCTCACCATCCCACTTAACTAATCTAGGGGGGTGTGCCGCCTTTCCAACCACGTAGGGGTTGAAACGGGCGTTTCTGACTCCGGCTATGACCTTCCTACCGTCCCAAACACGGTATAACTCTCTGAATAAATCATACCCTAGCAACATAACCCTCTTTCCCAGGAACTCACCCTTCCTACCCTTACCGGTGTACATGACTCGCATGCTGCCTACCGGTCTCAGCTGAGTGACTATGGGCTTCCGGCCGAGTAACTGCTCGTATGGCGACAAACCCTTACGCGGCCCACTAGTGGCCGGTAAAATGTTGTGTATCGTAGTGGCGGCGTGCTCCATTTCGGCCCAAAAGGTTAGAGGCAGCTCTGCATGGTGCCTCATTGCCCTTGCGGCCCCGGCAGTTATATCGTTGGCCTTTTCAGCTATGGGGTTGCCGTCTTTATCCCCAGTGGCTGATGTCTTCCAGATGAACTGGATAGGCTTCCACCACTCTATAACTTCTGTTGCTACATCGAATTCCTGATCACATCTCACCTCTCTCACCTTATTTCCTGTCTGTCTCTCATAGAACGCTATCGCTTGCTTAAAACAATCTACCCACTCATTCTTATGAGCTAAATAATAGTCCTTAATAAAAAGTGAGTAATCGTCAGTAACGCAAAATTTATAATACTTCCTGTGTAAAGAACGAGTAGCCCATGGACCCTCTGTGTCCATGTGCAAAACTATCCCAGGCTTGTCTGCCCTCTCTATCCTATTAACTTTAAATCTAGCTAACACTTTTGCCTTGCCTATCATGCAAGACACGCAAAAAGCTACCTTGCTCTCATCTCCCACTAACTTAATGCCTAATGCATTTGCTAAAGCTTTCATCTTCTTTATATTATAGTGTCCACAGCAGTGAAACAACTCTATATCTACCTTCCTAATCTTACCAGGCTTGCGGGGATAGGAAGCATATAGCGTCACTTCCCCCGTTTTGCCCTCGTTCTGTCTAATCTCTCCTCTCTCCTTTTTGGGGCTTCCCTCCCCTCCTACCCCCTCTTTTCTTTCTTCTCTCTCGCCACCGGCGCGTATTGATGTCCAGAGGACTATCAAACTCGTCATCCCACCTGTACAAGAGAGTGGACATAAGTCTCCCCCTTACTAACACACTACTCTCATCTACATGTATGGGGTCTTTCAATATGACTAGCTGGCCATTCTGGTGGAGGATTGCCCTGTGGTGGACATGGTCCATCCGACCGGTCGACGCAATGTTGACAGGTAGCCTGGTGTCGAGCAACATGGGTCTCGACACCGTTACTGGCCTACCGTGTCCGTCAATGCGAGTGACCCTGGCTATACCCTGTCTATCTATCTGACACTCTCCGTTTCCGGTAACTAAGCTTATGGGAGCTACGGACTTGACGTCATGAAGCATTTCCGGATTACAAGCTATGTCCCTAGAGGACCCGCTATCCTGCACTACTGTGTTCTTCCTATTTCTCCCTTCCTCTCCATCTAATACTAATGTGTAATTAGTGGTGGTGGGCTTAGTGGGGGTGGGTGGTTGTGAAGTGGAGGTTGATGTTCGTGGCCCCCCAGGTGGTGTGATTGTGGTGCGGGACGCGTAAGATATGTACACCCCCTCTATCGCCCTCACCACATCAGACAAAAACTCATCTTCTACAAGTTCACCCTCACTTATTCTCATTACCCTCCCATTACTCTCTCTGATGCATGTTGTTGTGAGTTGTTGTGCAATCTGTGCAATGTCTTTGAATGTGATGATGGGAGGTGTTCGTGCTGGTGCTTGGAGTGTGGGACCTGGTTGTGGTGGCGTTGTTTCCATTGCCACCGCCGTTGCCTCCTCCTTGCCCTCCTCTCCTCCTGCAACAGCACTGGGTAGAGCAGATGGATACACGGAATGAATGTGGGAGTCCAAGTTTAGGGTTGAAGTGGGGTGTGTGTCTTGTGATGTTGTGCGGTATTGGACAGATAAGATAGGCGTGGGTTGTGGTTGTGGTGCACTGTCTCTCTTGCCACTCCCCTTCACTTCTGCCCTACTGCTCTTCCCTCTCGCCCCACTTTCCTTCTCTCTCTGCAGTCTCTGCTTTATTATTGGAGTTGTGAGGTGGCAAGCGCGTGCAATCTCATTCTCTCCTATCTCCTCAGCTGCAGCTAACAAACCTAGCTCATCCGGGTAATAAGGGGACTTGGGGGGGCGAATTGTGGGGTCGACAGAAAGTCAATCCAAGGGAACTCATCGTCCTGTTCCTTGGCATGATAGCCACAATAACAGCCAAAAACCAACCGCTGTACATGCGAGGCGTTAATCCCCTTTTGCTCTCTCTCTAAAGAAATGTTGCAGGGTTTGTTTCGATTGTTTTTCCCCTGGCATCTGGTGGACCTTGGTTGGGAACGACTATAGCTAGTTACAAGCAGAGGGGGTTTATTATGTTTGGGCAGGGGGTTTTATTCTCCTCAGACTCTGAGGGAATTGTTGTAGGGGTGGCCCGTGGTAGCTGACAACTGAAGTTAGGCGAGATGATAGGTTGGGACGCATCCTCAACCCGACTAGCTTTCGCTAAGGGACTCCCTAAGCTAGGACTAGCCAGCGGGGGACGACCATCTCGTTCAGAGTCACTCTGAACTTCGCTCGCTCTCCCCCCACCATTGTCGTCAGGGGTTACCTCCCCAGGGTCGTCGGGTTTATCACCCCATAAAAACGAGAAGCGCATCGCTGTCGCTCTCTTGCCCCCCTCCCTGTTCTACGTTATCCTCCCTCTCTTCCTCCCTTAAAAGAGCTATGTCTGTTTTCCCTTTGCCTTTGTTTAGGCCCTTCTTGTTTTGCCTTTGGGAGTCTTCTCTTCTTCTTCCTGCTTTTGGGGCTTCTTCTTGAGTTTTGGGCAATACGCTTTTGTATGCCCTACCTTCTCGCATGCATAGCAGGTGACTTTTAGCCACCATTCTTTCTTCTTTCTCAACTTACCCTTCTTACCCCCACCCCTTTTTCGTCATCCTTATCATCCATCATGAGGTTTGTCTCCTGTCCTTTCTGCTTCCTACGTCTCCTATTCTCGTCGTCCTCTCTGCTCTCCTCCCTACGCCCCTTCCCTTTCTTCCATATCGCCCACTTATCCCTCGCACTCTCAACTAGGTCGTCATGCTTAGGTCTTAGGTTGGATGGAAGATTGAAGTAGTTAGCTTCGTACTCGCTACTAAAAGCAGGGTGTTTAGCCAGCCTTTGTAGCAGTTTACGAGTTAACTCTTCTTCTTCAAAGGGATGAGTTCGTAAGCTCTCTACCTCGCTTTTGAAGGCGAGGTAGTAGCTTAACCAGGTGTCTACGTTAGTCCCTGGTTTTGGGTAGATGTGCTCAAACTTCTCCGCGTTGAGATGTTTGTGCACACCTCCCACCGAACCAAACTTGGCCCTGACTAACTCTATCGTCTCTATCGGGCCATTGGGAGTCTTAGTTCTTAAGTACTGAACAACAAGAGTGTGTGAAAAGGCAACAGAAAGCACAAGCTGCAAGGCACGCATCTTTTCGTAATATTTCTTCTTCTTCTGTATTGCTTTCACTCTTATGGAGTGTGCTCTCTTCGTCTGTCTTCTTAGTTCTCTCTTCTGCTTTTTCGCGTGTTTCTCTCGCCACTTCATCTTCTTGTCCTTGTCCATCTTGTCCCAGTCTTTAGGCTTCTCTATCGCAACTCTCGTGCGTGGCCTAACTTTATGGATTACAGTACTACCCTGTCTTTTCTTCTGTTCTTCTGACTGTGTCTCTGCCTCTGACTCTGTCTCTGACTCTGTGTCCGGTGTGTCCTCCGACTCCGGCTCCTCTGGAAAATCCCTCTCCTCTAGATCCATCGCCTCAGCGTGGTCATAGGGGTACTTAACCTTTGCTCTTGCGGGGTTGGCGAAGGCTAGCTTCACACATTCCCCGTGCCAGGCACTAATGCCTTCAGCATAGTTTTCTAGCTTGTACCTAAAGTCAGAGTAACCTCTATTGCTTCCCTCTAAGATGGATATTGCACTCAACGTCTGCTTCAGTGAGAAGCTGACTCCCTTATCGGCCTCAAGGCTCGTAACCTTTGAACAACTCAGCATGCTCATTTAAAGAGGCCTTTACCGACTCCTTTCAGAGTCCACCGGTCCTGTGTCTCTAATACAGTAACCAAAGTAAGGGAAGGCAATTAAATAAAGTGATTTCTGACAACTACAGACGACACGTCGCAAAACTAAGATAAGCGTAACGGAACTTTCAAACAAGGTGGAGGAAAGATTTGAAATATAATGACTGTGTCCCTACTTATCTAGAAATTTCTACTAAGACTGATTAAGTTAATACTGCCACTAGAGTTGCAAAGTATAGTGTCCACTGTATCACTAAATAATTAAGTGGAATTAGATCTATCCGTCCTTGTGACACATTAAACTACCCAGGTAACGGTAATTCCGGGTAACGTCGGAAACGAAATAGGAATAACGAATTCAGTCCAATTACGAGAGGTGAGGGAGTGGATAGTCGACTCATGATAGGTGTAATAATAATTTAATTTTTCATCATTTTTGTCTAATATATATTTCCACAGGCTTGAAGGATTATCATGAGTCTTTAATTATGTCACAGTTTGTACCCGGGCATAATCTAAAATGTTAGGTAATATGTTGGTAACTAATATCTCCATGTATTTAACCTGGTTATACCGGGTTAGATCCCGTATCAGAACAATTACTAGATGCCAATCCGCCTTTGTGGACCGAGTGGGTATATCTGCCCCCACAAAGTGGGTCCAGTTATTGTTCCGTTCTTAATACCTACCATTCGTTTTTCCGTTAACAGGACGTGGTATAATCATTAAAGTCATTGTTCGGTATATTGTAAGTCATTAGTAAAATTTAAATACTCTTTTTCCTGGTGACAGGTGCACCGGGCCTAGTTTTTCCAGCCTGTTTTTCAGTATCCGACATTTGTCCGGTTTTTCAGTATCCGACATTTGTCCGCATTGGACCTGATGCCATTCAGTTATTCCTGGTCTGTTGCAGACGGTTTTCCTTTTCGGCTTCATTGAGCTGAGTGATACAACGAGACATCCGCATTCTCATCTTTGAGGACTGTGTTTGGTGGTATTACTGACTTTTTCTACGAGCTATCGTTGGGGGCATTACAAGTCAAACTCCCACCTCAGTTCCTGGTGTCACAGAGACTCAAAGAAACTTAAATATAGCAAAATCAACTTTTTTCACCGTGGCTCACAACTGTAACTCTAAATAAATTTTTCTTAGCAAGTAAACTGCGAGCTCAATCGAGTAAAAATAAACTAAAAATACTTTTTATTTTGACTCATAAAATTTAGATTCACTTAACTGGATCTAGTGAACCGTAACGTTAAGGGTTAAAAGGTAATATTACCCTTTTGTGAAACCAAGGTTCTTACTCTTGCAA
>WBZZ01002780.1:32500-35000 GCA_019918135.1 Paulinella micropora
AACCTAAGTACGAACCTAAGTACGAACCTAAGTACGAACCTAAGTACGAACCTAAGTACGAACCTAAGTACGAACCTAAGTACGAACCTAAGTACGAACCTAAGTACGAACCTAAGTACGAACCTAAGTACGAACCTAAGTACGAACCTAAGTACGAACCTAAGTACGAACCTAAGTACGAACCTAAGTACGAACCTAAGTACGAACCTAAGTACGAACCTAAGTACGAACCTAAGTACGAACCTAAGTACGAACCTAAGTACGAACCTAAGTACGAACCTAAGTACGAACCTAAGTACGAACCTAAGTACGAACCTAAGTACGAACCTAAGTACGAACCTAAGTACGAACCTAAGTACGAACCTAAGTACGAACCTAAGTACGAACCTAAGTACGAACCTAAGTACGAACCTAAGTACGAACCTAAGTACGAACCTAAGTACGAACCTAAGTACGAACCTAAGTACGAACCTAAGTACGAACCTAAGTACGAACCTAAGTACGAACCTAAGTACGAACCTAAGTACGAACCTAAGTACGAACCTAAGTACGAACCTAAGTACGAACCTAAGTACGAACCTAAGTACGAACCTAAGTACGAACCTAAGTACGAACCTAAGTACGAACCTAAGTACGAACCTAAGTACGAACCTAAGTACGAACCTAAGTACGAACCTAAGTACGAACCTAAGTACGAACCTAAGTACGAACCTAAGTACGAACCTAAGTACGAACCTAAGTACGAACCTAAGTACGAACCTAAGTACGAACCTAAGTACGAACCTAAGTACGAACCTAAGTACGAACCTAAGTACGAACCTAAGTACGAACCTAAGTACGAACCTAAGTACGAACCTAAGTACGAACCTAAGTACGAACCTAAGTACGAACCTAAGTACGAACCTAAGTACGAACCTAAGTACGAACCTAAGTACGAACCTAAGTACGAACCTAAGTACGAACCTAAGTACGAACCTAAGTACGAACCTAAGTACGAACCTAAGTACGAACCTAAGTACGAACCTAAGTACGAACCTAAGTACGAACCTAAGTACGAACCTAAGTACGAACCTAAGTACGAACCTAAGTACGAACCTAAGTACGAACCTAAGTACGAACCTAAGTACGAACCTAAGTACGAACCTAAGTACGAACCTAAGTACGAACCTAAGTACGAACCTAAGTACGAACCTAAGTACGAACCTAAGTACGAACCTAAGTACGAACCTAAGTACGAACCTAAGTACGAACCTAAGTACGAACCTAAGTACGAACCTAAGTACGAACCTAAGTACGAACCTAAGTACGAACCTAAGTACGAACCTAAGTACGAACCTAAGTACGAACCTAAGTACGAACCTAAGTACGAACCTAAGTACGAACCTAAGTACGAACCTAAGTACGAACCTAAGTACTAACCTAAGTACGAACCTAAGTACGAACCTAAGTACGAACCTAAGTACGAACCTAAGTACGAACCTAAGTACGAACCTAAGTACGAACCTAAGTACGAACCTAAGTACGAACCTAAGTACGAACCTAAGTACTAACCTAAGTACTAACCTAAGTACTAACCTAAGTACTAACCTAAGTACTAACCTAAGTACTAACCTAAGTACTAACCTAAGTACTAACCTAAGTACTAACCTAAGTACTAACCTAAGTACTAACCTAAGTACTAACCTAAGTACTAACCTAAGTACTAACCTAAGTACTAACCTAAGTACTAACCTAAGTACTAACCTAAGTACTAACCTAAGTACTAACCTAAGTACTAACCTAAGTACTAACCTAAGTACTAACCTAAGTACTAACCTAAGTACTAACCTAAGTACTAACCTAAGTACTAACCTAAGTACTAACCTAAGTACTAACCTAAGTACTAACCTAAGTACTAACCTAAGTACTAACCTAAGTACTAACCTAAGTACTAACCTAAGTACTAACCTAAGTACTAACCTAAGTACTAACCTAAGTACTAACCTAAGTACTAACCTAAGTACTAACCTAAGTACTAACCTAAGTACTAACCTAAGTACTAACCTAAGTACTAACCTAAGTACTAACCTAAGTACTAACCTAAGAACTAACCTAAGTACTAACCTAAGTACTAACCTAAGTACTAACCTAAGTACTAACCTAAGTACTAACCTAAGTACTAACCTAAGTACTAACCTAAGTACTAACCTAAGTACTAACCTAAGTACTAACCTAAGTACTAACCTAAGTACTAACCTAAGTACTAACCTAAGTACTAACCTAAGTACTAACCTAAGTACTAACCTAAGTACTAACCTAAGTACTAACCTAAGTACTAACCTAAGTACTAACCTAAGTACTAACCTAAGTACTAACCTAAGTACTAACCTAAGTACTAACCTAAGTACTAACCTAAGTACTAACCTAAGTACTAACCTAAGTACTAACCTAAGTACTAACCTAAGTACTAACCTAAGTACTAACCTAAGTACTAACCTAAGTACTAACCTAAGTACTAACC
>WBZZ01002780.1:40000-57500 GCA_019918135.1 Paulinella micropora
TACTAACTATACTACTATAACTATACTAACTACTAACTATACTAACTACTAACTATACTAACTACTAACTATACTAACTACTAACTATACTAACTACTAACTATACTAACTACTAACTATACTAACTACTAACTATACTAACTACTAACTATACTAACTACTAACTATACTAACTACTAACTATAACTAACTACTAACTATACTAACTACTAACTATACTAACTACTAACTATACTAACTACTAACTATACTTACTAACTACTACTAACTATACTAACTACTAACTATACTAACTACTAACTATAACTAACTACTAACTATACTAACTACTAACTATACTAACTACTAACTATACTAACTACTAACTATACTAACTACTAACTATACTAACTACTAACTATACTAACTACTAACTATACTAACTACTAACTATACTAACTACTAACTATACTAACTACTAACTATACTAACTACTAACTATACTAACTACTAACTATACTAACTACTAACTATACTAACTACTAACTATACTAACTACTAACTATACTAACTACTAACTATACTAACTTACTAACTATACTAACTACTAACTATACTACTAACTATACTAAACTACTAACTATACTAACTACTAACTATACTAACTACTAACTAACTAACTACTAACTATACTAACTACTAACTATACTACTACTAACTATACTAACTACTAACTATACTAACTACTAACTATACTACTACTAACTATACTAACTACTAACTATACTAACTACTAACTATACTAACTACTAACTATACTAACTACTAACTATACTAACTACTAACTATACTAACTACTAACTATACTAACTACTAACTATACTAACTACTAACTATACTAACTACTAACTATACTAACTACTAACTATATAACTACTAACTATACTAACTACTAACTATACTAACTACTAACTATACTAACTACTAACTATACTAACTACTAACTATACTAACTACTAAACTATACTAACTACTAACTATACTAACTACTAACTATACTAACTACTAACTATACTAACTACTAACTATACTAACTACTAACTATACTAACTACTAACTATACTAACTACTAACTATACTAACTACTAACTATACTAAACTAAACTAACTAACTACTACTAACTATACTAACTACTAACTTACTAACTACTAACTATACTAACTACTAACTATACTAACTACTAACTATACTAACTACTAACTATACTAACTACTAACTATACTAACTACTAACTATACTAACTACTAACTATACTAACTACTAACTTACTAACTACTAACTATACTAACTACTAACTATACTAACTACTAACTATACTAACTACTAACTATACTAACTACTAACTATACTAAACTACTAACTATACTAACTACTAACTATACTAACTACTAACTATACTAACTACTAACTATACTAACTACTAACTATACTAACTACTAACTATACTAACTACTAACTATACTAACTACTAACTATACTAACTACTAACTATACTAACTACTAACTATACTAACTACTAACTATACTAACTACTAACTATACTAACTACTAACTATACTAACTACTAACTATACTAACTACTAACTATACTAACTACTAACTATACTAACTACTAACTATACTAACTACTAACTATACTAACTACTAACTATACTAACTACTAACTATACTAACTACTAACTATACTAACTACTAACTATACTAACTACTAACTATACTAACTACTAACTATACTAACTACTAACTATACTAACTACTAACTATACTAACTACTAACTTATACTAACTACTAACTAATACTAACTACTAACTATACTAAACTAACTAACTATACTAACTATACTAAACTAACTATACTAACTACTAACTATACTAACTACTAACTATACTAACTACTAACTATACTAACTACTAACTATACTAACTACTAACTATACTAACTACTAACTATACTAACTACTACTATACTAACTACTAACTATACTAACTACTAACTATACTAACTACTAACTATACTAACTACTAACTATACTAACTAACTAACTATACTAACTACTAACTATACTAACTACTAACTATACTAACTACTAACTATACTAACTACTAACTATAACACTACTAACTATACTAACTACTAACTATACTAACTACTAACTATACTAACTACTAACTATACTAACTACTAACTATACTAACTACTAAACTATACTAACTACTAACTATACTAACTTACTAACTATACTAACTACTAACTTATCTAACTAACTACTAACTATACTAACTACTAACTATACTAACTACTAACTATACTAACTACTAACTATACTAAACTACTAACTATACTAACTACTAACTATACTAACTACTAACTATACTAACTACTAACTATACTAACTACTAACTACTAACTACTAACTAACTACTACTAACTAACTAAACTATACTAACTAACTAACTATACTAACTAACTAACTAACTAAACTAACTAACTAACTAACTAACTAACTAACTAACTAACTAACTAACTAACTAACTAACTAACTACTAACTAACTAACTAACTAACTAACTAAACTAAACTAACTAACTAACTAACTAACTAACTAACTAACTAACTAACTAACTAACTAACTAACTAACTAACTAACTAACTAACTAACTAACTAACTAACTAACTAACTAACTAACTAACTAACTAACTAACTAACTAACCAACTAACTAACTAACCAACTAACCTACACTAAAACCTAAACTAACCAAACTAACCAACTAACCAACTAACCAACTAAACCAACTAACCAACTAACCAACTAAACCAACTAACCAACTAACCAACTAACCAAACTAACCAACTAACCAACTAACCAACTAACCAACTAACCAACTAACCACTAAACTAACCAACTAACCAACTAACCCAAACTAACCAACTAACCAACTAACCAACTAACCAACTAAACCAACTAACCAACTAACCAACTAACCAAACTAACCAACTAACCAACTAACCAACTAACCAACTAACCAACTAACCAACTAACCAACTAACCAACTAACCAACTAACCAACTAACCAACTAACCAACTAACCAACTAACCAACTAACCAACTAACCAACTAACCAACTAACCAACTAAAACCAACTAACCAACTAACCAACTAACCAACTAACCAACTAACCAACTAACCAACTAACCAACTAACTAACTAACTAACTAACTAACTAACTAACTAACCAACTAACTAACTAACTAACTAACTAACTAACTAACTAACTAACTAACTAACTAACTAACTAACTAACTAACTAACAACTAACAAACTAACAAACTAACAAACTAACAAACTAACAAACTAACAAACTAACAAACTAACAAACTAACAAACTAACAAACTAACAAACTAACAAACTAACAAACAAACAAACTAACAAACAACAAACTAACAAACAAACAAACTAACAAACAAACAAACAAACAAACAAACAAACAAACTAACAAACTAACTTAACAAAACAAACAAACAAACAAACAAACAAACAAACAAACAAACAAACAAACAAACAAAACAAACAAACAAACAAACAAACAAACAAACAAACAAACAAACAAACAAACAAACAAACAAACAAACAAACAAACAAACAAACAAACAAACAAACAAACAAACAAACAAACAAACAAAACAACAAACAAACAAACAAAAACAAACAAACAAACAAACAAACAAACAACAAACAAACAAACAAACAAAACAAACAAACAAACAAACAAACAAACAAACAAACAAACAAACAAACAAACAACAACAAACAAACAAACAAACAAACAAACAAACAAACAAACAAACAAACTAACAAACTAACAAACTAACAAACTAACAAACTAACAAACTAACAAACTAACAAACTAACAAACTAACAAACTAACAAACTAACAAACTAACAAACTAACAAACTAACAAACTAACAAACTAACAAACTAACAAACTAACAAACTAACAAACTAACAAACTAACAAACTAACAAACTAACAAACTAACAAACTAACAAACTAACAAACTAACTAACTAACTAACTAACTAACTAACTAACTAACTAACTAACTAACTAACTAACTAACTAACTAACTAACTAACTAACTAACTAACAAACTAACAAACTAACAAAACTAACAAACTAACAAACTAACAAACTAACAAAACTAACAAACTAACTAACTAACTAACTAACTAACTAACTAACTAAACTAACTAACTAACTAACTAACTAACTAACTAACTAACTAACTAACTAACTAACTAAACTAACTAACTAACTAACTAACTAACTAAACTAACTAACTAACTAACTAACTAACTAACTAAACTAACTAACTAACTAACTAACTAACTAACTAACTAACTAACTTAACTAACTAACTAACTAACTAACTAACTAACTAACTAACTAACTAACTAACTAACTAACTAACTAACTAACTAACTAAACTAACTAACTAACAACTAACTAACTAACTAACTAACTAACTAACTAACTAAACTAACTAACTAACTAACTAACTAACTAACTAACTAACTAACTAACTAACTAACTAACTAACTAACTAACTAACTAACTAAACTAAACTAACTAACTAACTAACTAACTAACTAACTAACTAACTAACTAACTAAACTAACTAACTAACTAACTAACTAACTAACTAACTAACTAACTAACTAACTAACTAACTAACTAACTAACTAACTAACTAACTAACAAACTACTAACTAAAAACTACTAACCACTAACTATAACTAAAAACTACTAACTACTAACTACTAAACTACTAACTACTAACTACTAACTACTAACTACTAACTACTAACTACTAACTACTAACTACTAACTACTAACTACTAACTACTAACTACTAACTACTAACTACTAACTACTAACTACTGACTACTGACTACTAACTACTAACTACTAACTACTAACTACTAACTACTAACTACTAACTACTAACTACTAACTACTAACTACTAACTACTAACCTACTAACTACTACTACTAACTACTACCTACTAACTACTACCTACTAACTACTACCTACTAACTACTACCTACTAACTACTACCTACTAACTACTACCTACTAACTACTACCTACTAACTACTACCTACTAACTACTACCTACTAACTACTACCTACTAACTACTACCTACTAACTACTACCTACTAACTACTACCTACTAACTACTACCTACTAACTACTACCTACTAACTACCACCTACTAACTACCACCTACTAACTACCACCTACTAACTACTACCTACTAACTACCACCTACTAACTACCACCTACTAACTACCACTACTTACTATACTACTACCATACTAACTACCACCTACTAACTACCACCTACTAACTACTACCTACTAACTACTACCTACTAACTACTACCTACTACTACTAACTACTACCTACTAACTACTACCTACTAACTACTACCTACTACCTACTACCTACTACCTACTACCTACTACCTACTACCTACTACCTACTACCTACTACCTACTACCTACTACCTACTACCTACTACCTACTACCTACTACCTACTAACTACTACAGTACTTAGTCTACTACTTACTACTTACTACAGTAGTTAGTAGTTAGTAGTTAGTTTAGTAGTTAGTAGTTAGTAGTTAGTAGTTAGTAGTTAGTAGTTAGTAGTTAGTAGTTAGTAGTTAGTAGTTAGTAGTTAGTAGTAGTAGTTAGTAGTTAGTAGTTAGTAGTTAGTAGTTAGTAGTTAGTAGTTAGTAGTTTAGTAGTTAGTAGTTAGTAGTTAGTAGTTAGTAGTTAGTAGTTAGTAGTTAGTAGTTAGTAGTTTAGTAGTTAGTAGTTAGTAGTTAGTAGTTAGTAGTTAGTAGTTAGTAGTTAGTAGTTAGTAGTTAGTAGTTAGTAGTTAGTAGTTAGTAGTTAGTAGTTAGTAGTTAGTAGTTAGTAGTTAGTAGTTAGTAGTTAGTAGTTAGTAGTTAGTAGTTAGTAGTTAGTAGTTTAGTAGTTAGTAGTTAGTATAGTTAGTAGTTAGTAGTTAGTAGTTAGTAGTTAGTAGTTAGTAGTTTAGTAAGTTAGTAGTTAGTAGTTAGTAGTTAGTAGTTAGTAGTTAGTAGTTAGTAGTTAGTAGTTAGTAGTTATGTAAGTCCTAGTACTAGCTACCTACTGCTAGTTACTAGCTACCTACGTTAGCTACCTACTGCTACCTATGTACTTAGCTACCTTACTGCTATACTCTACTAGCTACCTACTGCTACCTACTGCTACTACTGTACCTACTGCTACCTACTGCTACCTACTGCTACCTACTGCTATACTGCTTACTGCTATACTGCTCACTGCTACCTACTGCTACCTACTACTGCTACCTACTGCTACCTACTGCTACCTACTGCTACCTACTGCTACTACTGCTACCTACTGCTACCTACTGCTACCTACTGCTACCTACTGCTACCTACTGCTACCTACTGCTACCTACTGCTACCTACTGCTACCTACTGCTACCTACTACTGCTACCTACTGCTACCTACTGCTACCTACTGCTACTACTGCCTACCTACTGCTACCTACTGCTACCTACTGCTACCTACTGCTACCTACTGCTACCTACTGCTACTACTGCTACCTACTGCTACCTACTGCTACCTACTGCTACCTACTGCTACCTACTGCTACCTACTGCTACTACTGCTACTTGCCTACGCTACTGCTACCTACTGCTACCGCTACTGCTACCTACTGCGCTACTGCGCTACTGCTGCTACTGCTGCTACTGCTGCTACTGCTGCTACTGCTGCTACTGCTGCTACTGCTGCTACTGCTGCTGCTGCTGCTGCTGCTGCTGCTGCTGCTGCTGCTGCTGCTGCTGCTGCTGCTGCTGCTGCTACTACTACTACTACTACTACTACTACTACTAGTAATACAAAGCTCTCATTCAAGCGTCTGTTTCCTCACAGGTACTCTTTTTCTTGCTTTCACAAAGTTCTCATTCAAGCGTCTGTTTCCTCACTGGTGACAGTACACCCCGCTTGAAATTTTTTCTTACCCACCCTTTCTTTTTACCCTCCCTTTGGCTTTGTACTTTTTCACTTTCAACTTTCTGGACCTTGTTGTAGTATTAGCGTTTGACTTTTCAAGTGCTGTATCTTTTTATTAAACAAAAACTCTGCTGTTAAGAGTTAAAAGGTGTTTCCTCCGGTAGACTGGCCGGGCAGGTCCAAATTTTCCAATATGAATGATACCGTTTTGGTGAGGTTTTGTCAACCAAGTAATCGAGAACCTTCTGCTTCTTCTTCTTCTTCTTCTTTTCTCCTTCTTCCTGCTCTTCTCCTTTCTTCTTTGATAGAATATTATCTTAAAAATACAAATAATTAAGCAAAAGGACCGAGGGAAGAAGGAACAAGCGATGAAGAAAGGAGAAAAGAAACAATGAAACATGTAAGAGAGAAGAAAAATGAATACATTACATTTAACATTATAGTATAGAAGAAATGGACTAACAAAATTTTTACAAGTAAGAGCACTGAGCTTGAGCTCACACATGCATGCGAAAAGAGATTGTGATTAGAAGAAAATTTACATAACAGCATAAAAATACAAAGTAAATAAGTACATATCTCCCCCCTCTCTCTCTCTCTCTCCTCTTCCTCCTTCTCCGTTTCCTCCTCCGTCTCCTGCTCCCTCTTTTCCTCCTTTTCCTCCTCTTCCCTCCTCTTCCCTCCTCTTCCTCCTCCTACTCTTACTCTTCTTCTTCTTCTTCTTCTTCTTCTTCTTCTTCTTCTTCTTCTTCTTCTTCTTCTTCTTCTTCTTCTTCTTCTTCTTCTTCTTCTTCTTCTTCTTCTTCTTCTTCTTCTTCTTCTTCTTCTTCTTCTTCTTCTTCTTCTTCTCTTCTTCTTCTTCTTCTTCTTCTTCTATTTCTTCTTCTTCTTCTTCTTCTTCTTCTTCTTCTTCTTCTTCTTCTTCTTTTCTTCTTCTTCTTCTTCTTCTTCTTCTTCTTCTTCTTCTTCTTCTTCTTCTTCTTCTTCTTCTTCTTCTTCTTCTTCTTCTTCTTCTTCTTCTTGTTGGATTCTTGGATTCTTTTTATTTAGAGAGATAATTGTACAATTATAACTCATGAAGTAAACTGCTAACAGCTATTGCCTAAAGCAAATCGCTGGCCGAGGCAGTGACCAGTGTCTGGGGTTGTAGTTATTAATATATTTAAGTTTCGAGTCCGGCGTTATGAGCCTGATTAATTAATAAGTATTGCTTAAGTTCTTTTTTGAATTGGCTTAGTTTGGTTATATGGAAAGTATGTTGGGGTAATTTGTTGAATATGTTAGCATTAATTTGCGTGAAGTGCTGGTCATTTCTGTCCATATATAGTTTTCTTTTCTTAGAGTAACGAGTGCGATGGTTATGTGCGGTATTAGCTAATGTATTTATTATCATGTATTGGTTGGTGTTTTATTTTTGTTGAGTGTATGTATGGATGCGTTTCGATACATACCCTGTATATGTATAGGTTGTAGATGTCAAGAAGTTTTAGTTTATGAAGAAGAGGGGCAGTGTGGGAGCGCGGGGCTGCTTGCACTAGTTGGCGTACGATGCGCTTATCGATATTGACGAGTGGGTGTATATATTTTTTGTTTTTGTCGTGTGTGCCCCATATACTTATATTATATATGAGGTGTGGGTAGACATGGAAGTAATAAAGTTGTTGCAGGTATGGGTAGGTAGGGCCTTATTAGCATAAACTAGGACTTGAACCATAGGGTGTATTTTGGTAATAATGTTGTGGACTTGTTGGTGATGTTTGAGGTTACGGTGTAGTACTGTGCCAAGAAGCTTCGCTTGTTGGCATTGTTCTATCACCTGACTATTTATCGCGAGATGGATGTTAAAAGGATGTTTATGGAAAATTGTATATTGAGTTTTAGTTGGGATAGGAACATAATTATTGGTATGGAAGTAGTTGATAAGGCGATCTAGTGTATTGCGCGTTTGTTTGCAGTGTGGTGTCGTCAGCGTATGTATAGACTGTGCCATTAGTGATGTGTCGGGTGATATCATTAATGTAATAGGAAAAGGGTAGTTGATAGTGTACTGCCCTGCGGGATTCCATGCGTTATAGTTCGCGGTTGCGAACGGGCATATTGGGTGTGAACTTGTTGAGTTCTATTGGAGAAATTACAGGCAAAGAAGGCAAGGGTGCTTTCGCAGAAGTTAAAGTTATGTTTGAGTTTATATATTAGTTTATCGTGTGCGACAGTACCATAGGCCTTGGAAAGGTCTATGTAATGGGCGAGGACTAGGTCGTAAAATTTTTGACACCATATCTATAAATAAGCAACTTATGACACACCTCCTACACCATAAAAGAATATCACATACCCAATATGCCTTCCGCCCTGACTCTTCCACGACTATGACCATACAAACAATCATAAATAAAATAATTGCACACAAAAGCAATAATAGGTAGCAGTGAGATCGGGCGGTAGTTGCTAGGTATGCTGCTGTCTTTATTTTTATATATTTCTATTACTTTAGTTATTTTTAACGCATCAGGGTATTGCTTATTGTCTACCGCCTGGTTAAACAGCTCAGTGAGGATAGGTGCGAGGTAATCTCGCATATCTTGCACCATAGCAGGTTTAATCTTATATATATCTTCCGCCTTGTCTCTTTGCATATTCTTCATAGTTTTATGCATTATTTCAATGGTAGTGTGTGCCAGCTTAAAAGGAGGCGGAAGTGTTATTATTACTATTATTATTATTAATATTATTATTATTATTATTATTATTATTATTGTTGTTGTTGTTGTTGTTGTTGTTGTTGTTGTTGTTATTGTTAATGGTTGATGGTTATGCTTCGCTAGTCTTCATGCCGACTGTCACAAAGTGATCATTCAGCGCGTTAGCTGTGTCGAGAGCATTAGTGTAAGTTTTGTTGTCATACTGCAGTGTAGTGGGCGATGTACGAGGTGGTTTTAATCTTGGGATTATTAGTCTTAGCGCTTGCATTTGCATGTTTTATTTTCATGCATTAATTTAGTCATATATGCTTTCTTCTGATTTTTCATTATTTTATTTAGTTTATTCTTATATTGTTTGTGAGTAGTTATATCAATATCGGTAGGATTATTTATTCGTTTTTTATAGTTGTTTTTGTTTTGAGATAAGTTTCTTAATAGCAGTCGTGCACCAGGGTTTTCTGCGTTGCTTTCTCGGTTTCGTTTCATGCTTTTCAATGACCTTAGTCATAGTTGCTTGAAGGTGATGCAGCTGCGCATCTGTCTTGGCAATGCAATCTTGGCTAGTGCTAGTACCGCTATTATTATTATTATTATTATTATTATTATTATTATTATTATTTGGACACCGTGATAACCCAGTGGTCAAGTTCTACCATCTGGGCCCTGTCGCCAGTTCGATTCCCGTCGGTGCCACCAGTATTTTCATTGAACATACCGATCCGTCTGGACCAGTATTTTCATTGAACATACCGGCCCGTCTGGAAGTGTTGGAACTGCCCTTGCGGGGGTGTCATTAGAGCTTATCGTCAATTCTTCGTACTCCCCTCACGGGTGAGACGATGGAGGCGCATGTGCAGAAATGCATCAGCCATTGACAGAGAAGCACTATTATTATTATTATTATTATTATTATTATTATTATTATTATTATTATTATTATTATTATTATTATTATTATTATTATTTTGGACACCGTGATAGCCCAGTGGTCAAGTTCTACCATCTGGGCCCTGTCGCCAGTTCGATTCCCGTCGGTGCCACCAGTATTTTCATTGAACATACCGATCCGTCTGGACCGGTATTTTCATTGAACATACCGGCCCGTCTGGAAGTGTTGGAACTGCCATTGCGGGGGTGTCATTAGAGCTTATCGTCAATTCTTCGTACTCCCCTCACGGGTGAGACGATGGAGGCGCATGTGCAGAAATGCATCAGCCATTGACAGAGAAGCACTATTATTATTATTATTATTATTATTATTATTATTATTTTATAGGGAGTACATAGGCCATCGGTCCTTTCCATGGGCTGATTGGTATAAAGCTCCTAGAGTAATGTTCTATGCCGTCACTTCCTTTATTCCACCGATTGGTGTGGAGACTTTCCTTATGGAATGGAGGACTGGATGCACATGGCCTTTTGGCTCAGCAATTGGCAGGAGATACACTATTATTATTTTATATTATTATTATTATCATTATTATTATTATTATTATTATTATTATTATTATTATTGTGGACACCGTGATAGCCCAGTGGTCAAGTTCTACCATCTGGGCCCTGTCGCCAGTTCGATTCCCGTCGGTGCCACCAGTATTTTTATTGAACATACTGTCTATTTCTGGACCAGTATTTTCATTGAACATACCGGCCCGTCTGGAAGTGTTGGAACTGCCCTTGCGGGGGTGTCATTAGAGCTTATCGTCAATTCTTCGTACTGCCCTCACGGGTGAGACGATGGAGGCGCATGTGCAGAAATGCATCAGCCATTGACAGAGAAGCACTATTATTATTATTATTATTATTATTATTATTATGGACACCGTGATAGCCCAGTGGTCAAGTTCTACCATCTGGGCCCTGTCGCCAGTTCGATTCCTGTCGGTGCCACCAGTATTTTCATTGAATATACCGGTCCGTCTGGAAGTGTTGGAACTGCCCTTGCGGGGGTGTCATTAGAGCCTATCGTCAAATCTTCATACTCCCCTCACGGGTGAGACGATGGAGGCGCATGTGCAGAAATGCATCAGCCATTGACAGAGAAGCACTATCATCATCATCATTATTATTATTATTATTATTATTATTATCATCATCATGGACACCGTGATAGCCCAGTGGTCAAGTTCTACCATCTGGGCCCTGTCGCCAGTTCGATTCCCGTCGGTGCCACCAGTATTTTCATTGAACGTAACGATCCGTCTGGACCAGTATTTTCATTGAACATACCGGCCCGTCTGGAAGTGTTGGAACTGCCCTTGCGGGGGTGTCATTAGAGCTTATCGTCAATTCTTCGTACTCCCCTCACGGGTGAGACGATGGAGGCGCATGTGCAGAAATGCATCAGCCATTGACAGAGAAGCACTATCATCATCATCATTATTATCATTATTATTATTATTATTATTATTATTATATTATTATGGACACCGTGATAGCCCAGTGGTCAAGTTCTACCATCTGGGCCCTGTCGCCAGTTCGATTCCAGTCGGTGCCACCAGTATTTTCATTGAACATACCGGTCCGTCTGGAAGTGTTGGAACTGCCCTTGCGGGGGTGTCATTAGAGCCTATCGTCAATTCTTCGTACTCCCCTCACGGGTGAGACGATGGAGGCGCATGTGCAGAAATGCATCAGCCATTGACAGAGAAGCACTATTATATTATTATTATTATTATTACTATTATTACTATGGAGGGGTGCACAGTATGGCACCCCACGGGAAGAGGAGGTGGTTGGGCCTCTTCCCACTGGTTTTGAGGCTATGTCGTTGTGTTGGCTCCGAGGCTATGTTGTTGTGTTGGTTCCGAGGCTCTGTTGTTGTGTGGGTTCCGAGGCTATGTCGATGTGGGTTCCGAGGCTATGTTGTTGTGTTGGTTCCGAGGCCATGTCGTTGTGTTGTTTTTTAATAAGACATACACCACGTGGGATCAAAGGGGTATTTACATTCCGCGATCTAGGGGTGGTGACGGGTTTCGAGGCGTCCCAGATACTTACCACAAAACGTCCTCATGCGCTGGCAGACCGCATGAAATGTCTGCTACCCCTGTGAGTACCTCCATGCGGGACCTACCCAGTCTCGTGGAGCTCTCACGCGGGGAAGATCAATCATTTGTAGTTGATTTCCTGCAAGGTACCCGACACTGTGCGGGTAGTAGGGACTTCCTTTTGGGGCCTTCTATGCAGGATGGTTAGAGTCACTCTTCCCTCCCCAACATACTCACTGTAGTCCCTGTTGGGTCGAGGGATGGAGGCGCATGGCCCTCGGGCTCAGCCATGACAGATCAATATATACATATATACTATTATTACTATTATTATTATTATTATTTTGGACACCGTGATAGCCCAGTGGTCAAGTTCTACCATCTGGGCCCTGTCGCCAGTTCGATTCCCGTCGGTGCCACCAGTATTTTCATTGAACATACCGGTCCGTCTGGACCAGTATTATTTTCATTGAACATACCGGTCCGTCTGGAAGTGTTGGAACTGCCCTTGCGGGGGTGTCATTAGAGCTTATCGTCAATTCTTCGTACTCCCCTCACGGGTGAGACGATGGAGGCGCATGTGCAGAAATGCATCAGCCATTGACAGAGAAGCACTATTATTATTATTATTATTATTATTATTATCATTATTATTATTGCCCTGTCGCCAGTTCGATTCCCGTCGGTGCCACCAGTATTTTCATTGAACATACCGGTCCGTCTGGACCAGTATTTTCATTGAACATACCGGTCCGTCTGGAAGTGTTGGAACTGCCCTTGCGGGGGTGTCATTACAGCCTATCGTCAATTCTTCGTACTCCCCTCACGGGTGAGACGATGGAGGCGCATGTGCAGAAATGCATCAGCCATTGACGCACTATTATTATTATTATTATTATTATTATTATTATATTATTATTACAGTGGTCAAGTTCTACCATCTGGGCCCTGTCGCCAGTTCGATTCCCGTCGGTGCCACCAGTATTTTCATTGAACATACCGGTCTATTTCTGGACCAGTATTTTCATTGAACATACCGGCCCGTCTGGAAGTGTTGGAACTGCCCTTACAGGGGTGTCATTAGAGCTTATCGTCAATTTTTCGTACTCCCCTCACGGGTGAGGCGATGGAGGCGCATGTGCAGAAATGCATCAGCCATTGACAGAGAAGCACTATATTATTATTATTATTATTATTATTATTATTATTTACTATATCTGAGGCGTACTGATGCAGCTAATGGCATATCCTCAACGGACATAAGCCTCCAATACCCTTGTTCGAGGTCCTCCACCCCCCCGTGTCAGTCTCTCGCCTGATGATCGGGGCCACCGATGGAGCTCCTGAGGGCAAGACTGCACTAAGCAGAGGTTATTCCGCAGTCCCAGCAACCTCTTGCAAGACGTCACCGAATGTGCAAGTGCATACACCAAGCGCGGTTGCTAGAGCTGCCTCGAAACCCCACCCATAACAATCTGGTGTCTGCTGGGTATTATTATTATTATTATTATTATTATTATTATTTTATGGACACCGTGATAGCCCAGTGGTCAAGTTCTACCATCTGGGCCCTGTCGCCAGTTCGATTCCCGTCGGTGCCACCAGTATTTTCATTGAACATACCGATCCGTCTGGACCAGTATTTTCATTGAACATACCGGCCCGTCTGGAAGTGTTGGAACTGCCCTTGTGGGGGTGTCATTAGAGCTTATCGTCAATTCTTCGTACTCCCCTCACGGGTGAGACGATGGAGGCGCATGTGCAGAAATGCATCAGCCATTGACAGAGAAGCACTATTATTATTATTATTATTATTATTATTATTATTATTATTATTACTTTTACAGTTGCTTTCAATTGCTTTTATTACTTGGTTTATGATTTTATTTTTATGTTTTTCATATTTATGATTAGTTAGGCGTTTTTGTTTATTTGGACGCTCACGCGAGATATGTGTATGGAAACAGTATATATAGGCAGGTGATCAGAGAGGGGGAAGGGGATTGTAGCTGCAGTTACTGCTGTGCTTATGTTAGTAATGATTATGTCAAGTAAAGTTGCTGTGGTAGTATGATATGAATCATACCTAGTAGGTGTGGTTATTGTCGAGCGCAGGTTATGCTCGATCATGAACTTATAGATCTCGTGCGATGGTGTGATATCAAGGAGGTCGTAGTTCATGTCACCTACTATTGTGACTGTGGATGTTGTTGTTTTACTTAGTATCCTATTTATTGTGTCATGTAGGCTCGTAATGAAGTTAATGTCAGGCTTAGGGCGTCTGTACATGCTGATTATAGTATGGATTGGTTTATTTTTATGTTTATCAGCATGTAGCTGCATAATAATTGCATGTGTATTAGATATTTTCGTGGTTGGGAGGAAGGTAGCATTCTTCTTCTTCTTCTTCTTCTTCTTCTTCTTCTTCTTCTTCTTCTTCTTCATCTTCTTCTTTGCCTTTGCCTTTGATTTAATGAAGTTACTTTTACAAGTGACCTCTGGTCATCCATACAAATCGTTAGCCCGAAGGCCATTGATTTAAGTAAGACGGTGACCCTTATATAAATAATATAAAGAAGCGTTGTAATATATTGAAATAGAAATAATAATAATAGTAATGGTAATACTATATCTGAGGCTTACTGATGCAGCTAATGGCATATCCTCAACGGACATAAGCCTCCAATACCCTTGTTCGAGGTCCTCCACCCCCCGTGTCAGTCTCTCGCCTGATGATCGGGGCACCGATGGAGCTCCTGAGGGCAAGACTGCACTAAGCCGAGGTTATTCCGCAGTCCCAGCAACCTCTTGCAAGACGTCACCGAATGTGCAAGTGCATACACCAAGCGCGGTTGCTAGAGCTGCGTCGAAACCCCACCCATAACAATCTGGTGTCTGCTGGGTCCTGTGCTATCAACCAGCATATGCGGAGTTTAAGATCTTTTACGCGCGCAACGACCCTCCTCCCCAGCATCTACCACCAAAGGGTTATGAGTTGGCGTCACAATTTAACGCCTTGAGGCCATTGGGCTGAGTAATGGTAATAATAATAATAGTAATAATAATAATAATAATAATAATAGTGCTTCTCTGTCAATGGCTGATGCATTTCTGCACATGCGCCTCCATCGTCTCACCCGTGAGGGGAGTACGAAGAATTGACGATAAGCTCTAATGACACCCCCGCAAGGGCAGTTCCAACACTTCCAGACGGGCCGGTATGTTCAATGAAAATACTGGTCCAGAAATAGACCGGTATGTTCAATGAAAATACTGGTGGCACCGACGGGAATCGAACTGGCGACAGGGCCCAGATGGTAGAACTTGACCACTGGGCTATCACGGTGTCCAATAATAATAGTAATAATAATAATAATAATAATAATAATAGTGCTTCTCTGTCAATGGCTGATGCATTTCTGCACATGCGCCTCCATCGTCTCACCCGTGAGGGGAGTACGAAGAATTGACGATAGGCTCTAATGACACCCCCGCAAGGGCAGTTCCAACACTTCCAGACAATAATAATAATAATAATAATAATAATAATAATAATAATAGTGCTTCTCTGTCAATGGCTGATGCAAATCTGCACATGCGCCTCCATCGTCTCACCCGTGAGGGGGAGTACGAAGAATTGACGATATGCTCTAATGACACCCCCGCAAGGGCAGTTCCAACACTTCCAGACGGACCGGTATGTTCAATGAAAATACTGGTGGCACCGACGGGAATCGAACTGGCGACAGGGCCCAGATGGTAGAGCTTGACCACTGGGCTATCACGGTGTCCAATAATAATAATAATAATATTATTATTATTATTAACAATAATAATAATATAATGGTAATAATAATAGTGAGTTATTTAAATCTATATCGGTGTTGTGTCGTATGTATGGTTACGATATGTGTATACGGTCGGGGAGTTAGGGGAGGAGGAGGGAGATCCAAATTAGAATGAAACGTTAACTGTGCCCTTCAGTTAATATTTCATTTATTTGGTTTAAGAAAGAAAGAAAGAAAGACAAAAAAAAAAAAAAAAAAAAAAAAAAAAAAAAAAAAAAAAAAAAAGATCCAAACTAGAATGAAACGTTAACTGTGCCCTTCAGTTGATATTTCATTAATTTGGTTGAAAAAAGAAAGGAAAGATAAAAGAAGATTTCAGACATGAGGGTCCAAACTAGAACGGAATGTTAACTGTGCCCTTCAGTTAATATTTCATTAATTTGGTTTGGGGAGAAGAAAAAAAAGAGAGAGAGAGAGAGAGAGAGAGAGAAAGAGAGAGTGAGAGAGAGAGAGAGAGCTAAGATTCATTTTGCTGTTCGCAGAGTAGATAGTCCAGGAGTGCGCATTTGAACTCAGCTTTTTCCTCGATCCTTTGTTGCTAAATACAGTCTCGGCAATGTTGCTATAGTAAGCACTGTTTGAGTCACGATATAGCAGTTGTTTTTTTGAGCGTCTTGTGTTGTGACTGTCTACTGCAGTGATTAGTTTGAAGTTGTTATAGTGGAGGGGGAGAAATGCTGTGAAAGTACGATAGATGTGTGCATGTTTCTCCATACGTACACGGTATTTATATATATTTGGTATGGTTAGAAGTCTAAGTTTAGCAAATAAGGGTGCAGTAGGTGATCTCGGTGATGCTAGGCTTATGAGACGTATTATTCTTTTTTGCATGGTGATGAGA
>WBZZ01002780.1:62500-80630 GCA_019918135.1 Paulinella micropora
AAGATACATGCATACATATATATATACATGCATACATATCTCTCTCTATCTCTCTCTCTCTCTCTTTCTGTACAGGTGTTTGTTATGCCCGGCAGTAATCCTCCCGAGTAGTGTGCGCAAGAAAAAGAAAAAAAACAAAAACATCCAAGCCCTCTACTCAGCCCTTGTGTGATCGAGACCGCAAAACCACACAGAAAAATAGAAAAATAGAAAAATTTTCAGAATGGGCCACCGGACCGCCGGGCGCGATCACTTGCGTAGTTGGCTGTATAGCGGCTATGACCTCAGGCTTGTGAGCGCTTTTTCTTCTTCTTTTTTCCCTCCTTTGCTTACATCTTCAGCCCGGTTTGGTAGACGATTTTTCAGAGTAGATCTATGAGATCCCTACCAGCTACATTCAGGAAAAATTAACCACTAAGACGAAGGGTCAAGGCAGCAAACTTTTACGGTATTATTGTCATTGCCCGGAAACTTTCCGCATTTTCACTTCATGTCTCATACTTCGGCTTCTCGATGCATGCCTGTCACTTTCCCGAATACCTACTAGTATGTGTGTGTTTGATTTGGCGTGTCGTGTACTACGATACCTACCTACTGGCCCACTACTTGCTTTCTGGCCTATCTACTGCCTCACTACTCCCTACTACTGCCCCACTATTTCGTGATTGCCCATTCACTATGTTATATATTATGTGCTGTATAGAAATTTTTTCAAAACTTGCATACCCTGGGTTTGTTGAGCTCCAGTCTTCTCTGTTATTAACAGTACAATATGTTCTCGTTGTTGTGTTTCTGCTCAATTTGTTTTGCGTGTAATATTTGTTTTGATATTATTAATAACACTCTCTAAAATGTTTCTCCCCTAGCTGCCTAAGGCTGTGAATCTTTATGACCCAAATTCAACTTCGTGAAGGCAGCTAAAATAAAGCATATTCAGTTATTGCATTTGATTACTATAAACCTGTAAGAGTCACGGACCTCAGCTCACCTTTCACTGCAGATTTGTAGAGTTGATGAAAAAAATCTAACTATTTGAAATTTTGTAAAAATCATTTCAAAAGTATGTTTCAGTATAGTCAGGAAGATATGCTAAAGCTTGTGTACGGATATGATGTGCTTGTTGCACATAGTGTATTTGAAACTTCTAGTAACTGTATTCCCATATTTATTAGTAGTAGGAGTGTGCATGTTCAAGGGTCTATTGAATTGTTTTTCATACTGATTAGCAAAGACTTCCTGCTGTATTTACCTTATTTTTAATTACGCCATTCAAATGCTTCAACTTCTGAACTGTATTCATTTTTCCTTCCGAAGTCTTAAAATTTCCAGTAAATTGAATGCACTGTGAGAAATAGTTGCTAGAGCCTTCAGTTCATGTAAGCAGGTGCTGCCACATACATTTCCAGTTGATTTAGAACATGAGTAAAAATAGCACATGACAAGTACACCATGACAGTATATGTACGAGATGCACATGGCCAGTGATGTTGTAGTTTGGTAGTAGTCAGTGAAATTTCAAAACAACAAAGAATATAGACAAGAGCGAACACATACTGTAACTGAATGTATCTGCATATCCACATAAGTACTCGAAAACTGTATCTGCGTTCGTGTCTATTATAAGAAAGAATGCGTATTTTTTGAGTTGTGGATTCAGTATTTTCGAGTGGCAAAAAAAGCATTGTAGATGTGAGAAGAAGGAAAAGGTAGAAGTAAAAAATATACACAGTAGTTATTCGAACATGACCCAAGAAGTTGGAACTGTGTACCACAGCTGGGAAAAGCTAAAGATGCATTTCACTAAAAGAAACCACAAATGCACTTTTTCTCAAGCTCTGGCGGCCCGAAGCGGAAAAAGACGGTACTGATACGGGAGGCATAGGCATTTTGGAGCCCCGACAAAGATGTACCAACGACTTTTTCCCCCAGTTTTGCTTTCGAAGTTTGTCCAACCCTGGCTGGTTTGGAGTTTGGGTTGCTTATTTTTCGTTCTTCACTCAGTAGTAACGAAAATCAAGCATACATTCAGTTCTCTGCCAATTTTCCATCCATGAACAGCTACACAGGAAACTTTATGTGACCATGCATAGCGCTTGGTCAACACCCAAGCATTTCGCGCGACATGTGCCTCCTCTGTATCTGGTGAGCTCCTTGCTTGAAAGGTCATGTAAGTTTCTATCACTTCTTACTCTTCTTTATGGGACCTGGCATTCGGTGCTGTTCCTTGCTGCGTTGTGGCTGCTTGTCGTAGCGTACATCTGCCTGCTTACATATGGTCGGCATGCATGTGTTCTACGCTTGTTGTTGGAACTATGAATTCATCCTTCATTTAATTTTGATACCTTCTCTTGAAGACTGACATTAATGTTTTTGTGCTTACTCCATCTTCCCATGCAATAGTAAATGCTCTGAATCCTGCTCTGTCCTTGGCAAAACTTTTCAAACATTCCATGCACACATACACACATACATGCATACATAAATACGTACGTATATGCGTACATACACACATATCATAATGTGTATGTATACATGTATGTATGTATGTATGTATGTATGTATGTGTGTATGTACAATGTACATATGTATGTATGTAGGTGTATGTAGGTGTATGTATCTATGTGTATATATGTACATACATACATACATACATACATACATACAATACAAATACATACATACATACATACACACACATACATACATACATACATACATGCATACATGCATACATACATACATACATACATGCATACATGCATACATGCATACATACACATAGATACATACATACACCTACATACATACATACATACACCTACATACATACATACATACATACATACATACAATATACATACATACATACATACATACACATACATACATACATACAAACATACAAACATACATGCATGCCCTTTGCATACATACATACATATATGCATACATGCATACATATATATATGCAATGTATGTATGTATGTATGCATGTACATTGTATGTACATTGTATGTACATTGTATGTATGTGTGTTTATGTATGTCTGTATGTATGTATGTGTGTATGTATGTATGTATTTATGTATGTAGATATGTATGTATGTATATGTATGTATGTACATGTACATACGAGTAGAAGAAATGTCGATAGGCCTGATAAAACAGGATGCCATTTTTGCAGGGGTGGGATAATCTACTGCCTTTTTGCCCCCCGGTCCGTGTAGGAAAAAATGGCATTCGACCCTACCCACAAGCGCGATTCTCCTTATTTTTTGCCATAAATATCAGCCACTGATTTTTTTTTGTAAAAAACAGACGATTGACCAAACGCGAAACCCTTGCGGTTTCTGATCTCGCTAGCGTGTCGATGTTACCCGGAGTCGTTGCTGCTTCAGCCAGTGCCGCGTCCAAGGGAAGCTCGGTAGAGAGTCTAGCTCCTGCCGAACAGACCGAACGACCGACACTGAGCAAAGAAGGCAAGGAAGACAGTGGTTTCACGGTCGGCTCGGCTGAGAGTCTAGCTCCTGTCCGACAGGCTGCGCAACTGCTGCTGTGCTTGCAAAGAAAAAAACGTGACGATGGCAAGACCGCTGTAAGTTTGGCCCCCGCCGATCAAATGCTGTTGTCGGTGCAAAACAGCCACAGTGATGACTGCAAGGCTGCTGTGAGCGTGGCTCCTGCCAAGCAGTCCAAACGACTTATGCTGGAAAGCAGCGACGACGAGGATAGTTATAACCACTCCGCTGCCAAAGCAGACACTCTACCATACGGGGAAGAAGACGACCACACCGAGGCTGGTTCGGACCGTGGTGACGGCTGGTCTGCACTCAACACAACCAACAGAGAGTACACGTTTATCACCTACGACCCCTGGTTCGTACACCACGCAAAGGGGGAGATCATATTGGGTGTGAAGTCTGAGCGCAAAGACGTAGACAAGGCGCAATGTGACCAGATTGTGAGGAAGATAGATGACTTTCTCAGTGAGCACTCAGGGCGCGCGTTCGACATGCGAGAGAGGCACCTCAAGGCCGCGATCTTGGCGGGCGAGAAGAGAATGAAGATTTACCTGGAACTCAAGGCACAACTGAAGAGAGAGCATACCGACGCCGAGCGGCAGTTGGCGGGGGCGTACGCAGAAGCTTATTATCCGCAAGACGGCAAGGGAGACGTGCCACTTGGCACAGGAAAGGTTCTACCGGAGCAGGGCAGCGGCAACAGAGACTGTGTGACACACGCATACTTGAACTTGCTGCCGCCAGCGTCTAGTAAGAAGTCTGGCTATCGCAGGCGCCTCGTCCGCAGCCTGCATACTGCTTCTCTCAGTTCTTTCTGCCACGAAGACGCGAAGGATTACTGGTACGTCGACGCAGACGGCGTAGTTTGGCAACCACGCCTGCTGAAGAGCGCCTCTTTCAACGACATCGCCCGCCGCCGTGTACGCGGGGACATGCTCATGGCGTGTGATGGGCACTGCGTCGCTGTCCGCAAGAACAAGATCCTCAACGCCGGTTCCAAGCGGGAGATGCCACTGACGCGCGCGAACCTCATCAGCGTCGGGATCAAGGACGGGTATCACATCGAGGTCGCCAGGTTGTAGACATTTTTTCAGTCGTTGGATTGTTAAAAGTACATGTTTGGTTTACAAACTTTTGTGCGTGTGTGTGTGACTTTGAAATACAGCTTGTACCGGGCAGTGCAGAGGACTGAAACGTGCCCGAGGTAAGTACATTTTGTTAAAGACCACCCGTCACTAATAACACAGAAAACTTCCCTGGAATTCTCCAAAAGTTTGGACCTTTTGTTAGAATCTAGGCTACTATACAGGCTGATTTCTATCAAAAGGTCCAGCCTTCAGTTTTTCCGGGGAAAATGGAACAAAAGAGGAGGGAGGGGGGCCACCGCCTAACTGATCAGCGGCGGTCGCCACTTAGCTGTCTTGTGGTGGGTGCCCCCTCCTCCCTCTTTTTTCCCTATTTTTCCGTGAAATCTCACAGTCTGGACCTTTTGATAGAATTTAGGCTAGTATAGAGGCTGATTTCTAACAAAAGGTCCAGCATGGCAGTTTTCCCGTGGAAAAGGGAAATGTGTAATTTCCCGTGAAATCTCACAGTCCGGACCTTTTGTTGGAATCTAGGCTACTATACAGGCTAATTTCTAACAAAAGGTCCAGCCTTCAGTTTTCCCGGGGAAAAAAGTAGAAAAAAAAAGAGAAAAAGAAGGGAGAGAGAGAGAGGGAAGGGGGGGAGGGGGAGGGAGTCACCGCCTAACTGATCAGTGGCGATCGCAACTTAGCCGTCTTATGGTGGGTACCACTCCTCCTCCTCCCTCTCTCTCCTCTCTCTTCCTTTTTTCCCCGTATCCCCGTGAAATCTCACAGTATGGACCTTTTGATGGAAATCCTGTTATTATATGGCTGGATTCTGATCAAAAGGTCCGCCACTGAACCGTCTGGTGGTGGGTGCCACCACTCTCTTCCTTTTTTCCTATTTTTCCGGTAAATCTCACGGTCTGGACCTTTTGATGGAAATCCGGCTAGTATAAGGGCTGGATTCTGATCAAAAGGTCCGCCACCGAACAGTCTGGTGGTGGGTGGTACCCCCTCCTGCCTTTTTTTTAGTTTCCCGGGAAATCTCACGGTCTGGACCTTTTGATGGAAATCCTGCTACTATAGGGGCTAATTTCCATCAAAAGGTCCGCCATCCCGGGAATTTAGGTGGTGGGTGCCACTTTCCGGGAAAATGTCACGGTCTGGACCTTTTGATGGAAATCCGGCTACTATAGGGGCTAATTTTGATCAAAAGGTCCGGGTCAAGGAAATTTGCCTGGTTCAGCGGCTGGTCGGGACCTTTTGATGGAAATTGGGTTGTATGAAGCTGGATTTTGATCAAAAGGTCCGGAAAATTCTGGACCTTTTGATGGAAATTGGGTTGTATGAAGCTGGATTTTGATCAAAAGGTCCAGAAGGCAGGTTAAGGCTTTAGCAGTAGGGAGGGGTTGGGGAGGGCTGCGAGGGCGGAGAGGGTGGCGAGCGCCCCCCATTGGCGACCCTTGGTCCGGGGGAAAAGGGAGTCTACTATACTGGAAAAGTGGTACATATATTTTTTTGCGTTTTTATTGAATAATTACGAGTTGTTCGCGAACAATCTGTTCTACTTTCGCGCGGAAAGCCGCAATGCGTTTGTTGTGAATTGCAGCGCGTTTGCGCAAGTGTGCGCGAGCCAGCGGCTCGTGCTGTGCCCTGAGTCCTTCAAGCGAGTCTGGTGTAATTCTTATAATGACTTCATGGTGAATGTAAGGAAATCGTAGCAGTTTGTCTATATATTTCATTTCCCGCTGGTTTAACACGAGAGGTTCGTGGAAAAATCTGGAGTGTTTCATGCGGGGCATGTAGCTGTCGTCTGCCAGCCACGACCGGCCGCTGTCGCCCAGTGCAATCCACTGGTCGGGATCTACGTCGTTGACAAAAGGGGGCGCGATGTAGTCTTTGCATATATTGGCGATTTCGAGCGGCAGCAGCGTGGCCAAAAAACGCACAGCGAGATAGCCTGCAGCGACTGCTCTGGTAGTCTCGTCTGCGGCTGCGCCTGATCTGCGGTAGCGACGATCGATAATTTTGTCTAGGTCGGACCATTGTGCGCGGCTGCTCCGTCTCCAGACGCCAGACTCGCCAGCGGCTACCAGTCTCGCTGCCACCCGGTCACCGTCTTCTGCGTAGCGTCCGTACATGTCGATGACGTCGTATTTCACGTCGTCCCGTCGGTCAGCATACTGTAGCACCTCGAGTACCGTGGTGTGCTCCGTCGGTCCAGTCAGCGGCACGGCGAGCGCCATCTTGTCCACGCGGCGCCGCTTGGCCTGTCGAGTCTCCACGCGGTCACAGGGTCGTGCGAACATGTCCTTCGTCGGTTGTTGGATTATGAGGCTGGACTGACAGTCCGTTACTTTTTGGCACGTGTGTCTAGGCACGCGCCCTTTTCCTGCCGGGCCCCAATACAGTGACATGGCCGAAATATTGTGATGCGGCAGAAAAAGGTAGTGATATGGTGCAAAAAGGCAATGATTCGCTAACGAAAGTTCTAGAAAACCGTTTCGCACCAACCTCTGAAAAAAAAGTAACGGACGTCCTTGACCAGCTCATTCTTCTCGAGTCAATAAACTCGAGAAGTGGTCTGCAGCCGGAACAAGACTATTGCCAATTTTCCACTTGTCGGAATTTACGTGAAATTTTGCGAGAAATTTTTTGGCTGCCCAAATTTTTATTGGATGTCCTGTATGGTAGGTACAATCGTGTCATGCCGTCTCTGTACGAGACAGGGGACCAAGCCAAGCTCGCGCAGTTGGTGGAGAACAAGCGCCTTAACCCGCTCTACAAGCAGTTCCTGCTGGCTCTGCACGCGGCCTGCAACAGCGATGGCGGCATGAAGGTGAGCTACAACTACGGGAGTGGCCGCAAAAGCGGCAGGCTCTACGCAGACCGCGGCTACCAGAACGCGCCCAAGGCCCTGCGCAGGCTCTGTCTTGAAGACTGGCACTGGGCGTTCGACATCAAAAACAGTGTGCCCTACTTCATTTGGTTCTTGGTTCGCGAGGTGCCGCGCGCTCGTGAACTCCTTGGCAACAAGGTCTCTCCCTTGCAAGAGTACGTCGAACGGCGGGAAGAAGTGCTAGGGCGCGTGCAAGAGGAGCTAGGCGTGGACAGAGAGGGCGCCAAGAACGCCATGCTCAAGATCACGCATGGTGGCAGCAAGTTCGAGGATTCTTCGTGCGCCGGCGACTACCCCACCACTCGTGCCTACCAGGCGGCGGTACGGGCCGCGGCCGAGTTTCTGGGCAAGTGGTACTACAAGAAGCTGTGGAAAGATTGCGAGAAGAAGGGTGACGCGGAGGAGACCTTGCCCGGCCGCTCGGCGACCCTCTACGACAAGCTCGGTCGGTTCGTGCACTACCTGGCAACTAGGTACGAGGCAGTGACTATGAGGACGGCCATGCAATTCTTTTGGGACAAGGGCTGCGACATTTGCTGCCTGGTGCACGACGAAGTCATTGTTTCGGACCGAGCGGGCAAGCTGCCGAAGGACAAGGGCGAAGTGATGCTCGAACTGAACGCCTACATCAGAGAAAACGCGGTCTACCCAGGAGTCGAGACGAGCAAGCCAGGCGTCAAGTTTATGAACGTGGCCGGCAAGCGTGTGGACGTCCGTGTCCCGGTGCCCCCGACAGACATCGGCTGGTCTGTACAACAGATGATCGCTCAGCCCGGCGACCTGGAGTCAGTTCTATTGCCTCCCAGCAGCGCTGCCTGTACCAACACGCCTGTCTATGCGACAGTGGACGACATGGCCAAGACAGCAAGCGGGCGACCCGTTCTGCACCCCATCTCTTTCGAGAAGCACAGCGTGCAATGCCTCAACGCCTGGACGGGGATGGGCAAGACCTACACTGCCTTCGAGTTCATCTACCGGCTGCGCCGGGAGAATCCTAACGCCAGGATCCTGTGGGTCACGGGGCGACGGGTACAGGCTACCAGCGGTGGCGGCGGACTGCTGCTCCAGTGCCATGCGTGGAAGGCAGCAGAACTGAAGCGGTTCTGCGAAGAGGAACTGGCGCAAAAACAGGCTGCCGAGAGCAATCTCGCGGTTTTGCAAGGCATCATCGATGATACAGTTGTGTACTACGCGAAAGATCAGGCCACCGGCTCCTACCACGACCTGTACGAATCGAAAATAGTCTTTTGCCAGGAGGAGTCGTTGTGGAAACTGCAAAGCAAGGAAAGGGGTGACGGCGGGCTGCCCTTCATTCAGCGATACTCACTCTGTGTGCTGGACGAGTTCATTCTGATCTGCGACCAGACAGTGAGCGAGAAGACCAACCGAGGCAACCTGCGTACCAACAACACTGTTCTGCTGGACGTGTGTGAACGAACGGATCGCCTTCTGATTATGGACAAGGACCTGACGGAATGCAGCAGGTTGTACGACTTCTTGTTTTGTAGCAAGGAAGAAGGGGTCGCCTTCAAGCGCGCAAAGTGCGACACGCTGGAGCAGGCGCAGGCGCAGGTCGAGTTTCACCATTACTCCTACATTCTGCCCTCACTGGAACGCAGGCTGAAGATCATACCAGACTACGACACTTGGAAAGCAATTCTGGCGGAAAGCCTCGCGGACAACTCGCAACGTAGCTGGACCTGCTTCCGCTCACAGCGTACGCTGGAGGCTGCCTACGACGACATGGTCCGGCTCGGCCATACGTTTCCGCACCTCGTGGGCAGCCCAGATGCGCGCAGAGCCTACGACGAGCTGGTAGAGAAAGGCAAGGCTCTGCAGCACCATACGCCCGAGCTGGACGCCAATGCACTGTGCAGGCAGAACAGGCCGGCCGGCCCCGTGGCCGGCTGGAGCGAGGAACAGAAGGCCAGGTACGCGCACGACAACAAGACCCGTAGCGAGTGGGCAGAAGGAGCGAGGGTGCGCATCATTGACGGCAGGACGGCGGAGAGGACCAAACAGCGCATGCTAGCGAACATCGATGGCTGGCTGTGCTACAACGACGACTGCGAGTGCGTTGACAACCTGGACGAGAGACATGGCGAAGGCCGCGACACACGTGGCATTTTCTCTAGTTCCGCTGCTGTGGTGGCGGTTGACGTGCAAACACCCTTCCAGCTCGTCATGCTCAACTGCGCGGATCGAGAACGCAAGGTAGCTGTTACTGGGCCTACCGGCCGGGGCCTGGCGCAGATGCTGCTGCGAGCGCGGAACCTGGCAGCACCAGCGACTATCTTGGCCTATTTCGGCGACGGCGGGCTAGGCCCAGTGAGGTTCTTTGACGAGACATTTGCGCGAGCAGGGAAGGCCTGGCAGCACTGCCAACTGTTCAAGGCTATGCTTCGGAACTTTGCACAGAAACAAAATCTGATGATTAACGAGGCTGCCAAGAATGGTAAAGTTTCGGACTGGGTTCTCGTAGACGGCGCGAGGCGGGTGGGCGAATTTACCGACAGCAGTGGCAGGGTGCACAGGTACGAAATCCCGACTTCTCTGCAGCTGCGCCTGATAGCCCGTGAGGTCGAGCACCAGAGAGATCTGGGCTACGGATGCTGGCGGAAGCTGTCCACTGACTTCATCGTAACGCTCGATGAAGCCAGACCGTTGGACGAGCGACTGCTAAAACTAGCCTCTGCGCGCGCGGGGAAAGAAGGATGGTACGAAAAAGAAGAACTAGAAGAAGGAGAAGAAGGGGAAGAAGAGAAGAAAAAGAAGGCACAGACAAAAGATGACGTGTTGCTGCGCCTGGTGCTGACCAAGTTGATTGACTGGAAAAGCAGCTCCGTTGAACGCGACGTGCTGTGGCGCGAGGAACAGATGGAGAAATTTAGAGGTATGCACTCTCTGGAGGAGACGCAGAAGCAGGTGGTGGGAGTGCTTGCCCGGTACCCTGGCTTCTTCGCTCACGCTGCCGAGCTCAACACTATTGAGTTAGTGCAGGCTTACCAGCGGATCAAGTCTGCTCTGCCCAAGCTCGACTCGCGGGCGGCCGCCCGGAGCGCGGTCAAGCTTACAGGGCCACAACAGATCCTCGCGACAAAGGAAGATACAGCCAAGCTGTGCGAGGTTGCTAAAACCGTCAGCGAGGCGCTGGGCAAAAGCAACTTCAGCGAGCTGGATGCCAGTGCCTGTACCAAAAAGCCGGGAGAATGCGATCACGAGCAAGGCACGCACACAGAGATCCCGAACCAGCTGTTGCAAGAGAAGGACCCCGTATGGCGACGTGCCTGCAATGATTTGTTTTATTCACAAGCAGGGGTTAGGCCCGAGGACCAGACCGCACAGGCAAAACAACACAAGTCGCCACTAAACAGATTGCAATACGTGGTGAACAAGTTTGGCTTGTACCTGGCGAAAGACGACGACAAATCAAAGAGATCGACAGAGAAAGGCTCCAAGAAGCGGAAATCAGCTTTTGTGCTCCACAAGATGAGTGGCGGTAAAAAGAAGGGCCATGCAGCCGTGTGCTTTGCCGAGGAGTTCCATGACGGTCTGTGCCGAGATCACAGGCCGCTAAGGAAACAAAAGGTGACTAATGACGCGCCGGGACTGTGATACCGTTTCATTAAAGCTTTTTTTCTTCGAAAACGATAATAATTAATAAACCCCCAAAAAAGGGGCGCGCCTGACAGTAGCAATATCAGAGAATTGAACTTTCGACATCAAAGGTCTAACGTTTCTGGCTGATTAAGCTAGACATGACAGACACACAAGCTAAAGATAATTCTTGGCTCTTTGTTGGTGGGTGCCTTCCGGCCAGATTTTTACTAGCCAAAGTGGCACTTGACGCTGCACCTCCGACCAAAGACAAACTACGCGTTCTTGCCATGGTCCCCGCCGTGGTGTGGCTTTCCGAAGTTCTAAACAAACAAGAAAAAGGCTTCCTGGGCGGCAAAGTGTGGTGGGCCGAGAACCGCCTGTGGCACGGGCTCTTGTACATGCTGTTTGCTGCTACGGGGAAAGGGGAATTGTTAGTGACGGACGCACTGCTGGCTTCGTATTTTGGCTTCCAGCATTTCAGCAGAGATTGATTTTTTTTCTCATGCGCCTAAAAATGTAAGCACTGCCAATGCAGGTCAAAAAACGAGATGGTTCGTTGGAGCCGGTCTGCTTCGACAAGATCTTGCACCGCATCTCGGTCCTTGCGAGTGACCTGCCCGGCGCCAACGCGGTCGAGGTGGCCAAGACCACTATTGCCGGCCTGCGGAACGGTATCTCCACGTCCGAGCTGGACGGACTCGCGGCCTCGAGCTGTGCGGCTTTGGCCTCTTACCACCCGGACTTTGCGCTGCTCGGAGGCAGAGTCGAGGCCAGCAATATCCAAAAAAATTGTTCCCCTACCTTCGCCGGCTCGATGGATCGTCTGCGCCCGTCGTTGGTGCCATCGTTCTCAATCTTTGTGGACAAACACGCCGCCGCCCTGAACGCGATGATAAGGCAGGAACGAGACCTCACTTTTGACTTTTTCGGCATAGCCACGCTCAAACAAGGCTACCTCCTCCGTGAGTGCGACAACAAGATATGCGAGACACCGCAATACTTGTACTTGCGAATCGCAACCGCGCTGCACTACAACCTAGCAGAAAGCGAAGACAGCGTTTTGCGCAAGATCCAGGACACTTACAACCTCTTAAGTGTTGGCCTGTACACGCACGCCTCGCCGACTATGTTCAATGCGGGCCTGCGCAGGAACCAGCAGCTGGCGTCGTGTTTCCTGCTGCCTGTCAGAGAAGACTCGCTAAACGGGATCTTTGAAACCGTGAAAGACTGTGCTGTCATTTCCAAACACGCGGGAGGCATAGGCTTGTACATCGGGAACGTGCGGGCGGCAGGATCCAAGATCTACGGGACGGGAGGCAAGAGCGACGGAGTTGTGCCTCTCTGTCGTATTCTTAATGAAACGAGTCGCTACGCCAACCAGTCGGGACGCAGGAAGGGGGCCTTTGCGGTGTACATGCCCCCGTGGCACAAGGACATCTACGAGTTCCTCCAACTCCGCCAAAACACGGGCGCGGCGGAAAATCGCGCGAGGGACTTGTTTACGGCGCTGATAATACCCGATCTGTTCATGCAACGAGTGAAGGACGACGGTGACTGGGCGCTGTTTTGTCCGACGGAATTGTCGGGGCTGGACGAGTGCTGGGGCAAGTTATGGGAGTCTCGCTACACCCACGCCGAGAAAACACAGCAGGGCCAAAAAGTGAAAGCCCGGCACCTGTGGTCCGCCATTCTCAAATCACAGATCGAAACAGGGTCGCCTTACCTCATTTTTCGAGACCACGCAAACGCCAAGAGCAACCAGCAGCACTCGGGCACTATCAAGAACTCGAACCTCTGCGCAGAGATCATGCAAACGTCCTCGTCAGAAGAGACCGCCGTCTGCAACCTCGCGTCGCTTTGTCTGCCCCGCTTCCTCACACCGGACAAGAAAATGGTCGACATCGACCTCCTCCACGCTGTCACGCGCACCGCCGTGCGCAATCTCGACCGGATTATTGACATTACCACGTACCCCGTCCTCGAAGCTAAAATGTCCAACTTCGAGCACAGGCCCGTCGGGCTCGGCATCTGTGGACTTGCAGATCTGTTTATGTCCTGGGACTACCTTTTGAGAGCCCCGAAGCCGCCGCCCTGAACGAGCGCCTTTCGCGCGAGATCTACTACGCGGCGCTCAGTGCCAGCGCCGAACTGGCCAGAGAAAAAGGGCGATACCCGGCGTTCGAAGGCAGCCCCGCCTCACAATCGCGGCTGCAGCCGGACCTCTGGGGCGTGGAGCGCTCGACTGGCAGATGGGTTAGGCTGAAGGCTGACATCAAGGCCCACGGGCTGCGCAACAGCCTCTTGATCGCGCTCATGCCCACCGCCAGCACTTCGCAGATTCTCGGTGTTTGCGAGAGTTTCGAGCCGATCTACAGCAACCTCATGGTCAGGAGGACCTTGGCCGGCGAGCACGCTATACTCAACCGGCACTTGGTCAAAGCTCTCGAACAAAGGGCGCTCTGGACCCCTGCTGTCAGAGAGCAACTGCTGCGAAACGACGGCTCTGTCCAGGAACTTTCCTTGCCGGACGACATCAAACGACTGTTCAAGACCGTCTGGGAAGTGCCGATGA
Source organism: Paulinella micropora (assembly GCA_019918135.1). Classification (NCBI taxonomy): domain Eukaryota; phylum Cercozoa; class Imbricatea; order Euglyphida; family Paulinellidae; genus Paulinella; species Paulinella micropora. The sequence continues at coordinate 76,162 of WBZZ01002780.1, forward strand.
AGGCCCAGCTGCAACTCTCCGCGCTGCGCGGTCCTTACGTGTGCCAGTCGCAGTCACTCAACGTCTACTTGGCTAACGCTACCGAACGCAAGCTGTCTAGCTCACATTTCTGCGCCTGGGAATCAGGCCTCAAAACCGGCTGCTACTACCTTAGAACCAAGGCCGCGACTAGTGCCAACGTATCGTGTAACGGTGACGTGTGTGTCATGTGTACAGTTTAATTAAACTAAATCTGTAGTCAAGTCCATGGCACTGACGCCGCCCTCGCCGTTCTCTTCGCCTGACAGAGACACTCCAAACGCGTCTCGTTCCGAGAGGTCCTGGTCCGGATAGGGCAGGCCCTCTTCTTCTTTCCGGATCTGCAGCACGCGCCAAGAAAGCGTGACTTTTTCGCCCTTGCTGCACAGCGCAGTAGCTTGAATGACACACTTCACCACGTCACCTTTTTGTAGCGTGTTAGTGTCCCCGCCTCCGAGGAACCGGGCGCCTGTGATGGTGACGGTCGGACGAGGCGCCCAGGCGCGGTCCGACTTTTGCGAAGTGCGCAGGCGCGTACAGGGCTGGTAGCAGCACTTGACTTGCTCGTCACTCTTTGCCATCGGGCCCGCCCTCTTCATTGTCGGAACAATCTTGTCGCGGTTTTCAACCACAATCTCTGCCACACGGTCGTCAATCGCCCGCATCACCTTGTAGGCCTGCAGCACCGCGCCGTACTGTCGCGCGTGCTTGAAATCAAGGTCAATGTTTGTTTTAGCGGCCTTGTTGCCTTGGTCGTACACAGACGGATCCCAGGCAAGCTGCATGGCTGGCAGAACCAGCGTGAGGCTCTTGTCGACATAGCACAGGTTCGAAAAGATGCTCCCGTAGGCGCTCCTTGGTTCCGACAGGCGCAGCTTCTTCGGGTCGGCCGCTGTGTCAAACACCCTGACCTCGCTGTTGTTGCCCGTGACGATCGACATTTCCTTTCGGTTTTATGGCTCTTTTTGCCAGAACCGGTTTTCTTTCCCCTTTTAAATCTTAAATTTTGAATCTCACAATTTAAAAGTTTTAATTAAAAGGTTGGCATAAAAAAGAAACAGTGTCCTCCAAAAAATGATGACTCGTTTTCTCTGGAGGTCCAAGTCGCACGGCATCGCGTTCCGCCGGGCGCTCGACTCGCTGTCGCCTCTGTTGCTGGAGGCCAGGGTCGAAGCGACCGTCGACAAGCTCGTGCTCTGCAGCGCGGCCGACGGGCTCGTCGCGCAGTTCGTGGTGCCCTTCTCTGGCGCGAACGGTGACTATGTCAACTTGATGTTCCCAAAGTGTGTGTTCAGCGTCGACCTCAAGGAACTGTCCTGCTGGCTCTCTACTTTCCGCGAGGGCATGATACTCGAACTGTCGGTCGCGGTGGATAACAAGCTGTGTGTCAAATTCTACAACGAGTCCAAATCGTTCGAGCACTACAGCGACCTGACCTCGCTGCTCGTGTCCCAAGAAGCGGCCTTCCTGCCGACTACCGAATGGACCAATCTCGACCGCCTCGTCGAAGTCTCTGGCCCGGCGCTGAACGCCGTGATCAGGCACCATTCGAAGAGCAATTCGCACTGCCGGCTGTTTGTGGAAGTGGACAGGCTCTGCACGGAATCCTCGCTGCGGGCAGTGGACGCAGGCCGGCTGGCACGCACCAGCCTTGGCGGCATCGCTCTGGTCGCGGAGGACAAGGACTCGCTGCTGCGCTCGGACCTGTCAACGACGCCCGTCCAAGCCGGCGAGTGTGTCTACGCCCTGGAAATCCTCAAGAAGATACTCAAATCGTGCGCTTTCCAAGAGAAAAAGACTGGCAGGGTGCTGGTCGGCGTTACACAGAACGTGCTGCACCTCGTCTTCAAGCGGGACGGCGGTCCGTGGCTCAAGTACACTATTCTGGCCGACGCCAATGAACCACCCCCAGCTCTGCTCGCGCCGCTTCCATTGACCGCCGACGGCGCCGCCGAGGACGAAGAGAGCCGCAAGCTGATCAAGCGCAAGAAGAAGAAGCTCAAGCGGACGAGAGACGAATCCCGGGCAGGCGCTTAAGCCTCCTCAGCGTGTACTTGCGGCCCGAAAGTTGGCTAATAAAATGTTTCTGTGTCTCTTTTCTGTGCACTGGCACGTACCAATTCACAACCCGGCCCACGGCCCTGAAAGCCGAGATGTCTAGCGGTCCGCCGTAGTCTACTAGCTCATGTCGTGGCGGCGCCGGTTGAACTAGCTGCTTGTGTAGATTAACCCTCAGGAACGAGTGCAGCAGGTCCATTGAACTCGAACGCAGCGTCTCGGTTATACCGTATTCCGCGAACTTAGCCGCGCAGCCTACCGTGCAGAAGTGGCCCCAGACGCACAACTCTTCGCCCGCGTGGGCAATTGGCAGCCCGAACCACCTGCCGTCGTCCCGCGCGCAGCCGTACGAGCAGTGCAGGCACTTGCCCTTGTAAGATTCAGTGCCCTCCATCCTTTCTGACTTCCCCGACTTTTCTTCCACTCTTTCATTTGTTTTCGAATCTTGAATTTTAAACGGCCGCATTCGATCTTGGGCACCTGTTTGCCGGCCGTCATATTATGTCCTGCGAACACGTCTGGACCTTCAGCCTCGCAACCACAGGTACGTACTGCTCGAAGTGTGGCTTAGTCAAGACAGAGCACGAGCTGTACACGTCACAATGCTGGCTAGTGAACGGACAGATGGTAAGAGAGCAACACGCCCACAGACATGTCGGCTACACTCGCCTGAGCCGGTTCCGCCAGATCACTCGCGAGACGTTCAACCTTCGAGGTGTCAATCAGTCTGCGTCGTGTGTCAGCCCGGCCTTGTTGGCACAGGCGAGGCGCCTTGTCCACAAGTGGCGGGCACACGTCGCGACGCCCGCTCGCCTCGCGTACATCTGGCGCAGGGAGAAGCTAGGCCCGCTGACCATCGACAAGGCCAGCCAGCTGTGCCACCTGCTAGGCTGCGGCCGGGGCCGGCGGGAGCCGAGCAAGGAAACGCTAGAGGAGTTGGAACGCCTCTTCAAAAAAGTCGACGCCTGCTGGCCCAAGGTGCTGAAGAAGCTGAGGCAGCGCTATGCGTGGGCGAGAAGATGTTTCGTCAACTATCAGACGTTGCTGAGGGCTTTCCTGTTGTTGATGGACGAAGAAGAGCTAGCGGCGCAGGTGCCGGAGCTGAAACAAGCCGAGTCGAGGCACAAACAAAGCGCCATGTTCGCGCTCGTGTGCGAAGAACAAGGATGGCCTTTCATCCCCTTGACTGGTTCACTGAACGTTCGACATGCGAGAGAGGCACCTCAAGGCCGCGATCTTGGCGGGCGAGAAGAGAATGAAGATTTACCTGGAACTCAAGGCACAACTGAAGAGAGAGCATACCGACGCCGAGCGGCAGTTGGCGGGGGCGTACGCAGAAGCTTATTATCCGCAAGACGGCAAGGGAGACGTGCCACTTGGCACAGGAAAGGTTCTACAGGAGCAGGGCAGCGGCAACAGAGACTGTGTGACACACGCATACTTGAACTTGCTGCCGCCGGCGTCTAGTAAGAAGTCTGGCTATCGCAGGCGCCTCGTCCGCAGCCTGCATACTGCTTCTCTCAGTTCTTTCTGCCACGAAGACGCGAAGGATTACTGGTACGTCGACGCAGACGGCGTAGTTTGGCAACCACGCCTGCTGAAGAGCGCCTCTTTCAACGACATCGCCCGCCGCCGTGTACGCGGGGACATGCTCATGGCGTGTGATGGGCACTGCGTCGCTGTCCGCAAGAACAAGATCCTCAACGCCGGTTCCAAGCGGGAGATGCCACTGACGCGCGCGAACCTCATCAGCGTCGGGATCAAGGACGGGTATCACATCGAGGTCGCCAGGTTGTAGACATTTTTTCAGTCGTTGGATTGTTAAAAGTACATGTTTGGTTTACAAACTTTTGTGCGTGTGTGTGTGACTTTGAAATACAGCTTGTACCGGGCCGTGCAGAGGACTGAAACGTGCCCGAGGTAAGTACATTTTGTTAAAGACCACCCGTCACTAATAACACAGAAAACTTCCCTGGAATTCTCCAAAAGTTTGGACCTTTTGTTAGAATCTAGGCTACTATACAGGCTGATTTCTATCAAAAGGTCCAGCCTTCAGTTTTTCCGGGGAAAATGGAACAAAAGAGGAGGGAGGGGGGCCACCGCCTAACTGATCAGCGGCGGTCGCCACTTAGCTGTCTTGTGGTGGGTGCCCCCTCCTCCCTCTTTTTTCCCTATTTTTCCGTGAAATCTCACAGTCTGGACCTTTTGATAGAATTTAGGCTAGTATAGAGGCTGATTTCTAACAAAAGGTCCAGCATGGCAGTTTTCCCGTGGAAAAGGGAAATGTGTAATTTCCCGTGAAATCTCACAGTCCGGACCTTTTGTTGGAATCTAGGCTACTATACAGGCTAATTTCTAACAAAAGGTCCAGCCTTCAGTTTTCCCGGGGAAAA
>WBZZ01002781.1:5000-24861 GCA_019918135.1 Paulinella micropora
AAGAAGAAGAAGAAGAAAGAAGAAGAAGAAGAAGAAGAAGAAGAAGAAGAAGAAGAAGAAGAAGAAGAAAGAAGAAGAAGAAGAGAAGAAGAAGAAGAAGAAGAAGAAGAAGAAGAAGAAGAAGAAGAAGAAGAAGAAGAAGAAGAAGAAGAAGAAGGTTTCAGGTGGTGGAAGGGAGGAAGTGGTCCAGGGGGGGGGGGGGGGGGGGGGGGGGGGGGGGAAGTGTAGTAAGGAGAATCACCTGCCATGCGACGAATAACTCGAAAAGAATGCAGTATTTCCACTGCATTTCGAGAGGACCCTCCAAAAAAGTTTTCCCTCTCTATGCAAACATAACAAAATTTTCGTGAGTTGATGACGTCCCAAACAACGCTACGAGAAAACAAAACAAATAATTCTAATAAAAATAAAATTAGTTTCAAAGAATAGGCTCCCTACGAAAGAAAACAAAATATCGTTTTTGTGAAAAGTTTCGACTGTCTGCAGGACTGGTCTTGGTGTGCCGGAACTGCCACTTGAAAGTGTGGGGATGGCTAACTCCGCCATATCCCTGTGGCATCCGCGCCGTGCCAATTGGTAATAGGGGTTGTCCAAGAGTTCAAGTGCTGAAGCGATATGTGAAAACCACTGAAGCTAGTGAAGTCACAGGCTCATCCGAGTCAATTAATTTTTTTCATAAATTTTGTAATACTAGTAATCTAGGTAATAGGCAGCCACGTGAAGGTTTTATATCTAGTACTACTTCTACATAGTAGTAGTATATTAATATAAGTTAAAGAACGGTTTTTTGACATAGTTAGCTTCAACTAGACTCATTTCAATAATATTCATTAGTACTGCTATTGTATTAAAATCCACAAATGTGGCTGGAGAAACACATAAACTTCAATACACTGATCCACAAATGTGGAGGCAGGAGTAAGGGTTCAGTAAACTTCTAAACCTGCTGCTGTGGTAGGGTGGAACTTGAGAGGAGGATAACGTCACTAGTTACTATCTAAGTGACCACTGACAATACCGGTACCTGTAATATTATTAATATTATAATAACCTAAGGTATTAATATTATTGCTGACAGATTCAAGACAAAAAAATAATGAGTTTTTTGGTTTTGGTTGAAATCTTGGTTTTGAATGAAAAATTCCTTTTTGGTGAAAATTGAATTTTTGTGTTAATTTTCATTTTTTGGCTGCCAGAATTCTGATTTTGTATAATATATTTATTATTAATATTATTATTAACAATCATCTTCATTTTTTGTTGGCGTTCAAACTATTACAGTATTTTAAATCATATTAATATTAATAGTATAATTAATATTAATTAATAATTACTAGTACCTCGTAATAATAAAATAGGATTGAACTTAAATTATGTCACTAGTGTTTAATAAAATTACAATTTACTCAATTACTGTTTGAATACAATATTAATATTAGCCACCCATACTAGCCATAGAGGCAGGCTGATTATTCACTAGTTAGTCTAGACTATTTAGTTAAGACTATAGCTACTGTTTCAGATCATCTTATGACCAAGTTTCACTTCGTGCGGGGGGCCTTAACTGCCCGTGCTTTCAACTCATTCAGAAGTTGTTGCTGATCTGCAGTGGAGATCATGTCGTTTTCCAAATGAAAAGTGTTGATCAGACAATCTTCAGCGTCGACCCCCACAACGTATCCTTCGTATTTGTTGTCGTTGTTTTCCTTCGTAATTTTTTCATATGGTAGCTCCTCCGTTTCTTCAATTCCCTGCTTCAAAACCCACGAATGCTCGAACTTCATCTTGCACTATTCCTTTGCGGCAGCGTTTTTCTGGCTTGCATCTTTGACCACGTAAACATGCCAAAGAACTTTACTTTTTGCCTTGACATCATTGAGCAGAATTGTTAGTTTGATACCGACGACTCTGCCAAGGCCAGCTGGAACTGAGCGAAAAGTTGAACCATACCCCGACATGTTGAATGAGGCCATGCAATCCAAAGCAGGTAAATCTAACGAGTTGAGTAATTTGTTGATTTCCTTTGTTCCACCCTTATATTTTGCAGCGTCGTTGACTGTAATGTGCTCAGCAAACTTTGTTGCCTCAGCTACACTTATTTCTCCTGTTCCTCCGATGAGCTTCCACGTGAGTTTTTCTGGTTGTAACTGCGCTGTCTGTCCGAGTCGCTATCAGTTGATTTGTCCGAGTTCGTGGCTGGGACCTTTGCTGCTGGCATTGTCAGAGTTGCTGTCGCTGCCTTTCTCGAAACGTAATACTGATTTCGAATTCTCAATCGGAAATGAAGATTTCTCGTCTTGTTTGCTTGCGCTGCGAAGTGAAGACTTCTTGTCGTTATCACGGTTGTAGTCGCTGTCGTCGTCGCTGAAAGAAAGCGGCGCTGAATTTAGGCATGACTTCTTGCCGCTGTCAGCTGCAGGGTTGTAGTCGCTGTCGTCGTCGCTGAAAGAAAGCGACGCTGAATTTAGGCATGACTTCTTGCCGCTGTCAGCTGCAGGGTTGTAGTCGCTGTCGTCGTCGCTGAAAGAAAGGAAAAGTTGCTCCTCTACCTTAACGGAGCAATCTGTTTCGTCAGAGAAGCGTGGGTTCCCGCAGATTTTACAAGCAAGGAAATTCTCTGGATTTTCGTTGAAAGTACACACTTCGCAAGACCACAGTGACTCCTTCTCCTTGATGTCTGCAGGCAGGTTCACTTGGAATGGAGAGAACAAACAATCTTCAGGCCGCTCCACTTTGGCGCTTGGTTCTTTCTTGGCTTTTTTCGTACGCTTCTTGTGGGCTTCTTCATCGGAGTCAGATGTTAATATCTACCACCTCCAGTGCTCTTTTCTGCGTGCACACTTTGCCAAGCTCGAGTGGAGGAGGACTTGGATCAGCTCCGGTGATAGCTGCTGCTAAAGGTCCCAACACTTTTTTAATCCCTGGATGCGTAAGATTCTTCAACCGCCGTTGCTTTTGCTTGGGGATTGCTTCTGGTAGCGCAGTTATCGCTTCAACTTGATCCAGGAAGTAACATCTCTTCTTTGCAGATTGTCGGGCGGCAGGGCCGAACCTCGCCACGAGTCTGTCGCTCTCTTGCTCACAATTAGTAACATTGACATTAATAAATAATTAATATAATCCAAAAAATGTAAGGTTTTGTACACATAACTTAATCATTAAATTCCAAGTGATTGAAAACACACAAACAAACAAACCAAAAACCTAGAGAGAGAGAGAGAGAGAGAGAGAGAGAGAGAGAGAGAGAGAGAGAGAGAGAGAGAGAAAGGGGGGGGGGGCGGAGTTTAGAGAGACTGACATGTACTGAAATCATTAGTGATTTATCCTCACGATCCTTCCGCTGAGCTGCAAATGCATCTTGGCAGAGCTTCCTCCCAGTCGCTTCGTCCACGTTGGTTGCAAGAATCTCCTTGGACCAACTCGCAGGATCTCCCTCCAGCTTCAGGGCCGCCGCAAACGTCTTGACTTTGCTTCTGTCACACAACAATCAGGACGCGTACGTACACGTACCTTACATGCTCATGACAAACTAAGTTTTCAATTGCACAGGACATGTACAATATCATGAACACACAATAAATTACCTCATCACCTCTCCTTGTGGCCTTATCATCTCAAGCTCCTGCTCGCGCTTCAAGGCCTTCTGGGCGAGCTTCTCCTGCTACTTCTCCTATAAATGTATTCATAATATAATTAAGACACATTCTCTCTCTCTCTCTCTCTCACACACACATACACACAGACACACACATATATATCGATCTATCTATCGATCTATCTATCTATCTATCTATCTATCTATCTATCTATTTATCTGTCTATCTGTCTATCTGTCTATCTATCTATCTATCTATCTATCTATCTATCTATCTACTATCTCTCTCTCTCTCTCTCTCTCTGTCAGTGACTTTCTCTCTCTCTCATACCTCCTTTTCAGCTTTCATCTTGGCCACGATCGCGATGAGATAATCCTTGCATTCTTTGCCAGCCTTGATCATCCTTGCGACTGCAACACAACGCCTCACCTCCAAGTCGAACTCTTGTTTGCTGTTGCATCGGATTGTTTTGCCTGTCTCTGGATCATTCACGATCCATCCTAGAAAAGAGAAAGATAAAAATGTACGATTGTGTGGAGACTCCAGAGAGAGAGAGAGAGAGAGAGAGAGAGAGAGAGAGAGAGAGAGAGAGAGAGAGAGAGAGACCTTGACCGGGCTCTCCCTTTCCGACAATGTTCTTTTCTCGCAGCTTCACCAGCTGGTCCGTAACTTGCACGCGCGGTCGATCTTGTCAAACTCGTTGCGAAGAGCAGTTTTCAATCCAGAGGACTTCGTTCCCACTAGAAACGCCGCGACTCTGGCTGGGTCAGGCTTTGCAGACAAAACGTACGGGTCTTTCGCTACAGTAAACAGGCAAGGATATGGGTAAGGCAGGCAAGGACACTACAAAAAGAGGCAGAGAAACAAAAAGATACACAGACCCATGTCCAGCTGCGTTTTTTTAAGGTCAGTAGTGTCTTCCAATGGTTTGTTGGGTTTGTTGGAGTATTCGCCTGCCGGTAAGGGTTGTTAGTCCTCACTCGTCACCGCGTGTGTGCTCCAAACCTGCGCATAACCCCACGGCGAGAGGGGGCGAATCCGAAGACCGACCCATCGCACTAGGGAATGACACTTGGAAGAGCACGACTGGCCGCACACATGTAGACGACCTTCTGTATGATGTTGTCATAGCAGTCGGGGGTTTTATGTAAAGGTTTGAAAAGAGTATTATGTATATCGGTCTTTAGCTCCGTCTGGATCCGCCTGGGTCCACTGGTCTTTCCTTGATCTTGAGTTCCGTCTTGATCCGCCTGGGTCTCCTGATATCCTATCGATCGAAATATCCTCTGGTAGCTTGAATTTTTTTTTTCCTTTTTTTTTGAGCTTGTTTATCGGTCCCTTGAATTTTTTTTTTCATTTTTATTCTTTATGGCATGCAGCAGTTTTTCCGCAGAGTCTTGCGTGTCTAGTGTGTTGATCCGTATGTTGTTGGTCCTGTCCCCCTTACCACCGGTTTAGTTTATTGGATGCTCTTATCGTTTTAGTAAGGTAGGGAGACTAGGTCTAGATCTTGTTTGCTTGACGGTATCTTATTAATTGTACCCGGTGATTATCCTTACTTTCTTTTGGATTATATGCGTGCCCTTTAATATAGGTTCTTTCTTTTCCTTCTCGTTATAGTATATATATATATATATATATTCATATATATATGGATATATATATATATATTATTATTATTATTATTATCATTATTATTATTATTATTATTATTATTATTATTTTCCTGTGTCCTCTGCCTCCTTGTATGTTCCCACCGGTTCCGTCAAGGGTGTGTCAGATCAATCTATTTATGCAATACTTCCTGTGCTTAAATAAGATGGGTAGAATGGGCCTGGGGCGGGGTTATTACGTTGGGCATGTATGGAGAAATTGCCATACTTTCAGGATATGATCGTGGCAAAGGTCGGTGAGTTCTTGATAGACCGCTCTTGCCTGGGCACTAGAGAAAAGATCCTTGATCAGCTTGAATCCTGTTGATGGGATATACCCTCTGGCTCCCATAGCAAGCATGAGGAGTTGGGGTTCGCAGCGGCCTTGGGAGCTTAGCTTGAGATCATGTATTTTTTCCATATATTTGTGGTATCTATGTTCGTAAATGGCTCTGGGGTTATACCCGTGTGGTGTTGTTGATTGCCAGGGTTCAAACGGCCAGCTGACTGGTGGGTCCTCTCCGCGGGGGGAGGTTGGGTCTTGGAAGTTGAAGGGTGGTTGGATTCTCAGCCCGTGTTTGTCCCATAATCGTCTGGTGTTACTGCTTGTTGTCATTGCATATATTGATTGATCTAATCGAATAAGCCATTCGTTGGATCGAGATGTTGCTTCTACTAGGTAAATATTTGGTGATGTCGGTGATGGGGTAAGGAGTAGGTCTGGTTTCCATGATTCCCCTTCTTCACGTAGATCATCGGCCAGGCATGCGGCTGGATGGGTCCGTGTTGTCCGACATGTATGCCCTCGCTCACCTAAGCGGGTCCATGCCAGGTCTATGTTGTGGGTGGTTGAGAGGGTGGTTGCTTTGCCTTCCTCTGCGATGAGGATCATATGATGTGGTTGGTCTTCAGGCGGGATGTTCGGGTCGATGCTCAGATGTTTCTTGAGGATCGCACGTGATGCGGAGTGTCTGGCATTGATGGCGTTGATAAGTTCCTGGGGGTGTGGGGGCTCTGTGCTGGTCATGAAATGTTCGATGGACCCCACGTGGTCGCAGTATGGGCAGGTGCCGTCTGTTTTATTTTTTGTGCGGACACTTTTCATAGCTGGGGTATCCCAGGCATTGAGTTGGCACATCAAGATGATTTTGATTTCCCAGTCCTCTCGCCTTGTCCCTGGGCCTAGGTATTTGCTGGAGATGTGCTGTGTCTCCCCTCTCATTTCAGCAGCCGGTCCCCACTTCAGTGCAAACCTAGGAGCGACCATTGCTTTCCCAAGGTTGGTGCTGACCCTGTGTCGAAGCGACCATAGGTTCCTGGTCCGTATGTCTGCTTTGGCTCGTAGTATTGCTTGTCGACAGTCTGTTACTAGGGTTATTTTCCCCGTAAAACGGTGCTGGACTGTAATAACGTATTGAGAGTGGAGCCTTCCATTGTTGTTCTCTGTTGCGTTTCCGCTGTTGTCATGACGTAGTTGTATTCCTATCCCCAGATCTCGGCAACTTCCTATCCATTCTAGTCCTAGGTATCCTTGGTATCTTCTTTGTTCTAGGAGGTGTTCATGTAAATACCAATCTAGGAAAGGTTGGTTCCGCACGGGGGGCGGGTGGGGATTGTTCACTTTGATGTCTTTCCACGGGATGTGTGCTGGTTGCAGGGTTCTAATCGATTGTTGGTAATAGGCTCTCCCTGGTGGTGGGTATTCGTTTGGGTCCTGGTCGTCCGGGTGCCATCCCATAGCCTCCGGGAGACGTGCGGTCTGGAGGTAAGCTGGGGGGATATTAAGGGCTTGGATGCGTTGAATGAGGCTATGTACTTGGGCCTCCTGGTCTGTTTTTTGGTTCTTCATTTCCCGGGGGGCCTGTTATGCTGGGCGTCCGGGGTATGTGCGTTATGGATGGCCGTGGTCGTAGGGGGTTGGTCCGAGGGCGGTCTGCGGGGGTTGCATCCTTCGGTACGGTCGTGTTGTGGCAGGAAGGCATCTTGCAGCAGACGCAGATGGGAGTGTACTGCGATCTGGGTAGCCCGGTCGTGCGACGTTATTCCCCACAGGAAAACCGTGGCCATTCGCAGGTTTGCCCTATCCTTGAATCGTGGGAGGCCAAAGCCTCCGCATTTGCCTCGTGGTCCGTAGAGGAAAGCGTTGGGGATGTCTGTTTGTTTCATCTTTAATGTGTTCCGGAAACATTCTCGATAGTATTTATCCATTGTGTCGGCTTCCTCCTCCGTGAGTGTCGTCCATCCTAGTGGAAAATCCGCTGTGCCAGGCACCAGGTCCCGTAGGGCTTCTCGTCGTCGGGGATGGGTGATGTTTAGGCCTAGTGCCACCTGGGTTGCCATGAGGAGATTGGCCATGATCTCGTTCACTTGGGGTTTGTGGTCATTGAGGCCGGATGTGAAGAGTCCTAGTGATCGGAATTTAGTATATTTGGTTAGGCTGGGGATGGGCACCCGGTCAGTGAGACCTACGTCAAAGTCTTCTGTGGCTCCTGATGGGTGAACCATGATTCCTAGTGTAAAGCTCTTAGCAGTCGCTGTGAGAAATCCTGTGCCATAGAGTTGATCTTGGGATTTGTGGAACTCCTCCCGGGCGGCTTCAATGTACTGATCCTTGGTTCCTGGTCCTCCATGCGCATGCCATTCGTCATCCGCGAATGAATGTTGGGATTGGATTGTGACTTCCATGTTTGTGAGGGTCTTGCCTCGTAGTGCTGGCCATGAATTAAATTGGCGGCCGGCCCCGTAGAATTGGTATCCGGGGGAGTATGATGTGGAAGATGGTCCGTTCCGGAGGCGTTTTCGGTATTCGTTGGTGATCGAGAATAACGTCGGGCTGATCGGGCTGCCTTGTGCGGTGCCTCGGCCTCGATGTATGGGTTCTCCCGAGGCCTGGGTCCCATCCGGTCCTCGAGTATGGATGGTCGCTCCCTTGTAAAGGTGATGGACGAATGCGAAGAGTTCCGGGAATTCGTGTGGTGATGCGGCAATTGCTGTCAGTGCATCGTGTATGACAGGTAGTTCTACCGAGTCAAAAGCCTTTTCTACATCCACAACCGTTAGGATCAGGGTGTGCGTCTTTCCTGTGACCGCCGCTGCGTGGTGAACATCGTGAATGATGAGACGTAACGTCAGGTTAGCTTCGTCCGCCCCCGAGATTCGAGGGCAGTTGGCTTTGGCGGTTTTGCTGACGCTGCCTACATCTAACATGAGGGTGCGTAGGCGGAGATCCACCATTTTAGCGTATGGGTTCATTATGGCTTTGGAGATCATGATAGGTCTCCAGTCCTTCGGATCAGCCCCCGTCCCCTTCTCTTTCCAGAATTGGACAAGCTGGGTGGCTTTCCATTCTGTTGGTATGACTCCTTCCCTCCAGCATTTGTTAAAGTGTTGTAGGATATATGCTTGGCCGGGTCCAGAAAGTATTTTCAGTGCAGCCGGTGGGACTTGATCCAATCCTGCTGAGGTCCCTTTCTTGCTCTGTATCGCTGCTTTTAGTTCCTCCATGGAGAAGTCCCGGCGTGCTTCTTGGATGGCTTGTGACCTCTCCGGGTATGTAGTTAAGTTGGAGGGGATACGCGTCAGGATCCGTGTATATCCTCCCGGGATGTTGAGGCGGTAGCCTGGAGAGGGAGTATGTTGGCGTAGGGTCTGTGTGTGGTCCCCAGGATGTGTTCGGGCCCAGTCGTCTATCAAGCGGTGGATGGGTAGGAGTGCTGCTTCCTTGGCCAACCGGTCGCATACGTCGTTTAGGCAATGTTGCCATTTGAAGCTATTCTCCACATGGGATGCGATCCACTGGATGTGTAGGTGGCCCATCTCGATCTTATATCTAGCTATTGCGTCCCATAAGATTGGCTGCGGCCTTTCCGGGAAAAGTTTTTGGTACTCGGATTCCAGGGGGCAGTCTGCGAGTCCCTTGTAATCGGTGAACGCATAGGTCTGCTGGGGGCGCCATCCGCTGGTACGGACGTAATGAAGGGCCATAGCCATCCCTCCGACTTCTTGATGTGCGCTGGTGGTCGGGTTGGCATGGGATCCATATATGGCGATAATGGCTTCTTGGTGAATCAGGATGGCCCCGAACCCTCCTGCATTGCCCAAGTTTGGGAAGCTAGACCCATCTACGTGTATTATCGCCGTGTTACTCCTGTCTATGGCATCCCGTATGGTTCCGGGGTGATCCCGTGCCGGTGGGTCTGCCTGGACCTTGGGAATTAGGGTGTCGATATGGTGTTTGTCCCTAAGATTCCGGGGGAGTTTGTGCAATAGAAGTGCTACCGCACCGGTGGGGAGTATTTGAAACACGGTCCTGGGGTCTCTGGGCGTTCTCTGCCATATTCGTGTACAGAGGTAGGCGTTTGTCCCTTCTGTCCCGCCACCCAGTTCCCGGAGGATATGGACTATGCACATCGGGTCGGGTGCTGGGTACAGGGACCATGTTCTCCTTGGTGGTCGTGGTTTGGGTACTCGGGCTGTACCGTACTGGTCCCAGTGGCGGTGGTGGTATGTTAGGTTGTGGAGGATTTGGGGGTCCCTTCCCGCGTCGGTGACTTGTTGTGTTGTGTATTCGATGATCGCATTGGTCCACTGGGGCTGGTCAATGTGGCGTAGGTGCTCATCCCAGGAATCCCTTATGCTCGTTCCCCAGGCCTGGGTGAGGTCCTGTTCCGTGACAACGGGGACGTTGAGAGGGTATGGATCCTCGGCTGGTGTGGGGATTTGATGGTGGGGCATAGGGGTTTCTTGGGAGGTAGGGGCGTCGAGCGCACCTAGCAGAATATCCTGTCGACTATGTTGCTCCGATGCGTCGGGGGTCAGTATCGCAGCCTGGGGTCCTAGGGCGGCCACCAGCAGTTGGTGAGCCTCCCTGGGGGTGTGGAGACGCGCCCTGAATAGTTCGGCGTAATGGGCAGTAGTGTCCTGGTGACTGGGGTGGAGGCGAGGCTTGGCTTGTCTTGCTTTGCGGTATAATAGGCACCGGTCTGTATCCCATTCAGCATTCTGGGTGGAGTGGTCCGGCATTGCCCGTAGTCTCGCGTCCATTTGACTGCGTTGATGGGTGCGGTTTAGTTGATCTCGTGCCAGGGCAATGGTGTTCGTGGCTTCTTTAAGATCCTCTTCCTGCTCCCGGGTTAGTGGTTGTATGATTTCCTTTTCTCGATGTGACCATAGCCTCATGATTGCCCTAGTCCCTGATTGGATGTCCAGGGTTCTGGCTAGTTGTTCCCATCGTTTCCACGTAAGGATTGGGTTTGGTGGTAGGTCACCTTTTGTTAGGAATCCGTGGATTTCCGTGAGGGTTTGTTGAAAGACCAGTCTTGTGGCGGGAATCTGTGTGGGTCGGCGTCGCTGGTCGCGCTGAGGTGGTGTGGTTGTGGGTTGAAGGGGTGATGTTTGGTCTCCTTGTTGTGGTGGGTGTGTGTCAGATGCAGCGGCGCGCGCTGCGGCGACTGCTCTGGTCATCAGCGCCTGTGGGCCTTGTTGGGTTGCTATGTTTGCTTGGACGCTGGTCTCGAATTTTTCCCGTTGGAGGGGCGTCCATTTCGAGGGTTTGTCTCGTGGCTCGTTCAATCTCTCGGGGTGATTATCCTGCCGGGGTTCCTGGAGCATGTCTAGTGTTCTCTTTGTTCTCCAGTTCGGTCGGGTGGGTCGGGATGTTTTAGTAGGAATGGATTCGTCTGGATCCCCTGGTCGGTATTGCTGTTCTAACCTCATGCGGGCATTATTGAGTCTACCGCTTATCCAGTCCCCAAGGTTTGTTAGACCGTGGCGACAAAGGATGCCGGACCGAATCTTACTGTTCTCCTTTTCAATTGCATCGTAGTCTACGGGCGTGGGGGTCATGCTATCCGAGGTGGGTTGACGAGTCGCATTGAAGTACGTTTTGTCCATTTGGAGTAACCGTGCCACGACTTCGGCCCATTTCACGGGGGAGATTATAAGATCCTGTTTGTTGGGGTGTATGTCCGTGATCGCCTCTGGGGCGTCAGTAGCCTCCAGTTCTAGGACCCCATCTTGGGCTCCGATATCTAAATAAATCCACGTAAAGCGCGGGGGTCTTTGCGTGGTTTTAGCAGTTGTTTGAGTGTGTTCTGGCGGATAACTGGTAGGAGGACCCGTTGGGGGTTCAGCCACGGTGCTCTTGATGGCGGAAAGTAGCTCTTGTCTGGGTGGTATCGTCGATCGTGTCGGAGGAATATATTACACTCTACTGGTTGGCAGTTGATAAGGATAGAGTGTGGTTTTCTGTGTCGAATGTGTCCTATAACCTCGTGCAGTTTCAGCGTGTACCAGCATGGGATGAGGCATACGTGGTCTTGGAACAGGATGGTTTCCATGATGTGGCGTGGACATGGCTTTGTCTGTCCCGGGTGGGAATCCAGGGAGGGGATGATTATCTTGGTACCCATGGCTGCGGTTAAGAGCAGCATTTCTAAGACCCACTGTGCCGCTGAGGGGGGCATCTGGGTGTGGTATGTGCTCCATGGTGGGGATTTGGGGTCTGGGACGGTGATGGGGAGTTTCGGATTGGGGAGGACTTTCGGCCCCTGTGGGGTGGGATCTATGTCGGCGGCTATGCATGCAAGGCCTAGTTGGCGTTGGGTCCCGGTTAATATCGGGGAGGCAAGGCGGCCTGTGAGGGGTCGTGTTACCCATGAGGGTGGTGGTTTCGGTAGGTCGGGACATTTGGAGAGGTATTTGCGCAGGACGTGGGAATTGGAAGGTATGTGCCCGTGCTTGTACAGTGAAGATGTTTGTGTCCATGGGAGGCCGGCCGGTGCATTAAGGCGGGATTCCATATGGACTGCCTGGTTCAGAAGAGAAAGTGCGTGTTGTGAGATCACGTGTTTGCTTCTTTGTTCTTCCTCATTGCGGGCCCTGTCTGTTAGTTTACGTAGTTTCTTGATCTTCAGGGCGAGGCGGTGGTGCCAGTGTTTGGGATCTCTTTTACGTATTGGGTGGGCGTCGCAGAGGTCTTGATGTGGTAGTGGGTCGGTTGGGTTGGCAGCGGCGATGGGGGGCTGAGGCGCCATGGTGGGTTTGGATGGCTTAATCTGATTGTATACCAGTACTGTTCCATGTTTTCCTATGAATCCCCATCCCTGTTTAGGAGGGAGGATAGACAGTTATATTAATAATGAAATTTAACGTTAAAAATAATAATAATAATACTAATAATAATACTAATAATAATAATACTAATACTAATAATACTAATAATAATAATAATAATAATAATAATAATAATAATAATAATAATAATAATAATAATAATAATAATAATAATAATAATAATAATAATAATAATAATAGTGCTTCTCTGTCAATGGCTGATGCATTTCTGCACATGCGCCTCCATCGTCTCACCCGTGAGGGGAGTACGAAGAATTGACGATAAGCTCTAATGACACCCCCGCAAGGGCAGTTCCAACACTTCCAGACGGGCCGGTATGTTCAATGAAAATACTGGTCCAGAAATAGACCGGTATGTTCAATGAAAATACTGGTGGCACCGACGGGAATCGAACTGGCGACAGGGCCCAGATGGTAGAACTTGACCACTGGGCTATCACGGTGTCCATAATAATAATAATAATAATAATAATAATAATAATAATAATAATAATAATAATAATAATAATAATAATAATAATAATAATAATAATAATAATAATAATAATAATAATAATAATAATAATAATAATAATAATAATAATAATAATAGTGCTTCTCTGTCAATGGCTGATGCATTTCTGCACATGCGCCTCCATAATAATAATAATAATAATAATAATAATAATAATAATAATAATAATAATAATAATAATAATAATAATAATAATAATAATAATAATAATAATAATAATAATAATAATAATAATAATAATAATAATATTGCGGCTACTATTAAGTAAATGTACCGGATTCATTATTAATACTATTAATACAATATGATAATTGATGATGAAACTTAATAATAAAAAAAAGAAAAAATAAGGGCACAAACAGATGTGGTCAGGCTTTCATTAATATTTAGCCTGACCATACCTGCTTGTAAAAATTGGTGGGGTGGAACAACAACCACCATGGCCACCCCGGTTTGAGAAAGTGAGCCAATAATAAATGATTATAATATATTGATCTGTCATGGCTGAGCCCGAGGGCCATGCGCCTCCATCCCTCGACCCAACAGGGACTGCAGTGAGTATGTTGGGGAGGGAAGAGTGACTCTAACCATCCTGCATAGAAGGCCCCAAAAGGAAGTCCCTACTACCCGCACAGTGTCGGGTACCTTGCAGGAAATCAACTACAAATGATTGATCTTCCTCGCGTGAGAGCTCCACGAGACTGGGTAGGTCCCGCATGGAGGTACTCACAGGGGTAGCAGACATTTCATGCGGTCTGCCAGCGCATGAGGACGTTTTGTGGTAAGTATCTGGGACGCCTCGAAACCCGTCACCACCCCTAGATCGCGGAATGTAAATACCCCTTTGATCCCACGTGGTGTATGTCTTATAAAAACAACACAACGACATGGCCTCGGAACCAACACAACAACATAGCCTCGGAACCCACATCGACATAGCCTCGGAACCCACACAACAGAGCCTCGGAACCAACACAACAACATAGCCTCGGAACCAACACAACAACACAGCCTCGGAACCAACACAACAACATAGCCTCGGAACCAACACAACAACATAGCCTCGGAGCCAACACAACGACATAGCCTCGAAACCAGTGGGAAGAGGCCCAACCACCTCCTCTTCCCGTGGGGTGCCATACTGTGCACCCCTCCATAATGATTATAATAACAATAATAATAATAATAATAATAATAATAATAATAATAATAATAATAATAATAATAATAATAATAATAATAATAATAATAATAATAACAACAATAATAATAATAATAATAATAATAATAATAATAATAATAATAATAATAATAATAATAATAATAATAGGCTTCCTCAGACTATAGCATCAGATCCAGATCCTGGACATGTGCCTCCATTGGGTCACCGGGGTCAGCCGATCCCAACGCATTGTCAGAACACCAAACAGACATAGCAGCAACAGCAACAGCAGGGGCAGATGGGGGCTGTGAAGTGCATGAAGAGCTAGATGCGAGGGTGTTAGCTGAAGAGAAGAACTCGGAGACACTACGCTGCGCTCCCGAACCCCTCTCTCTAGCCAGGACGTCCACACTGCGCGGACGGCCGCGCCGCGCAACATCAACGTCACTTGGGGGAGAGGGTGGGACAGAAGCTGATGGAACCTCAGTGAGGTCAATCACCTCCTCGCCCCCATTCTCCACCCCAAGCTCCTCCCTTTTACCCTCGCTAGCAGACCAACACTCAGACACATATGATCCAAACAACACATCCAACTTTGGAGGGGGACGCAACGCTGTAACCCCTAACAACGCAGCAAGCCTAAAGTTACTGCGGAAGCGCGACTTCCCCTGAAAAAGCTTACAAAACAATCGTGATTGATCCACAGGCGACATATCATCCCAACCCTGCCGCACAGAGCCCTCCCGCTCCCGCCCAAGCAACACATCCTCCACCACAACCTCACCGCCTACGACCTCACCACCCTCCTCACTCCCTCCATCCCCCTCAGCACCCCCCACAGCCATGCCACCGAGCCTCTGCATACTCAGCAACAGCTGCTTACGTCTCCCCTCATGCATGGGGCAATCCCATAAGAAGTGCGCAAGGGACTCATTGACATCATCATGACAACAGAAGCAGCGAGGGGACATGCCACTGACCAACTTGCTGCGGTACAACCGAAGGCGGTTGTTGCAGCTGAGCAACCTTCTCCGAAGCAGATTATAATGCGCATCATCAAGGGCTACCCATCTCGGGAACTCCTTAGTTCCAAAGACTTGTCTTAGGATGACTCGCAGGCCATCAGTAAGATCGCTGCCTGCCTCTCGCTTGTCCCACATCAGTTGCTGCACCATCTTGACGTCCTGCTGAAGGGCCCACTTGTCCACAGTCGAACACCAACCCTCGAGGTCCTTCTCTGAGCTATTTAGGAGCTCCTGAAGCCCTTGTTGTAGATCCATTGAGTCCCTGATAGCGCCTTCGGCCTCCGCAGTCCAGTCGGATTTGACTTGAGATGCGATGACAGGAAATCGCTTCTCCGGTAGAACACGCAGCCGTCCATAGAACTTCAGTTGCGCCGCCCGCCGCAAACGCTCCGCACTCAAAGAGCGCGCCAGAAAGAGTGTAATCCACTTGCTTGTCTTAGGGCTGATGCCGAGAATCATCCTCATGGGGCGCAGCATTGCTGCCTCCAGCTTGGTGAGCTGCGATACGGGGCCACGCCAGACATCGAAGGCGTACTTCAGCTTGGCCCCCACAAGTTGATTCCAGCACATGAGACGATACCTAGCTTGTATCTCACCTGCACACCACAAAGAGTACCAACCTGCGGTGGCGACTTCAGTGACACGCGTAGCCCGCAGGGCCTGCTCCTTCCACTTCAGGTCGTCGGTGATAACCACTCCCAGGTACTTCTACTGACTGGTGACACAAAGCTTCTGGCCGCGAAACCACACCACGGGCTCACCTCGCTCCCTGATACTTGGTCGTTTCGCCTTGCTCGACGTGTAAATGGGCATGATTTCCGTCTTGCCGGGCTTCAAGTTGACTTCCAGCCGGTAATCTTCCGCGAACTTGGCCACAACATTGACCATCTTCTGGAGCTCGGTGCGACTGTCAGCGATGAGGGCCACGTCGTCCGCGTATAGAAGTGCCTTGATGTCGTTCAGCCGCTTCACATGCGTGATCTTGAGGGCACTCGCCAGCCGATCACACAGCTCATCCATAAAGACGTTGAAGAGTGTGGGAGAGAGAGGGGACCCCTGTTGGACGCCTACACCCTCCAGTACTTCGGGGGTGAGTGCTCCATCAACTAGCACTTGCGACGAAGTCTGCTCGTAGCACCTGCGTAGCGTGCGCCAGAACTTGCCCCTTACACCCAGCTTCCAGAGCCTCTCAAATAGACCATCTCTCCAAACAGACGGGAAAGCCTTGCGTAGATCGACGAACAGGACATACGACTCCCGCTTCTGCTGCTGACGCCCCTTCAACCTCTGCCAAAGGGTAAAGACCTGATCCGTAGTGCGACGCCCCGGGCGGAAGCCTCCCTGCTCTGGACGTAGCTTATCCGGGCCATCCACGAAGAGCGTTAGACGAGTAGCTAATAAGGACAGATACAGCTTACCAAGGCAACTAATAATCGAGATATCCCTCCAGTTGTCAGGATCCGTAGGATCCCCACCCTTGGGGATATTGACGATGATTCCCTTGCCCCAAGCTTTTGGAGTCCTCTCGGCTTCTCGAATCCAGTTGAAGTACTGCGTTAAGTAGCCATTGATGTAGGCGCCGCCATACTTGAGCATGTCGTTCTTCACTTTGTCCTCGCCACAAGCTTTGTGGTTATTCAGGGCACGTTGCCTTGCAAGGACCTCCTCTTGCGTGAACGGCTTGTCCAGCTCTTCGCAAGTGTCTTCACCTACTTCGTGCTCCTTCATAGCCCGGGCCACCTCATCTCTGAAGCGATCGTTCCAGTGGAACTGCCGCTTAGCTTCGGCTTCCTCCCACTCCAGCGAGCCTGCTTCTGCACAGCACTCCACCACAACAGCCGCACTTGCCGGATTTTCCCGTGGCTTCACCGAATTTTTCCGAAATTCCTCCCACCGAGCGACCTTTTCCGGCAGCGTACACGCCAGTGAGCCCTCCTCCCTTTGCACCGGCGCGGAGACCTTCGTTCTGCGTGCCCCGCCAAGCCGCTTCGCGAGTAGCCAAAAGCGCTTTGAGGATTGCTCGCGTTGACATTTGACCGCTTCTTCCTGCACTTGCTTGAAGGAGGCGGACTTCTTGGCCCGAGTTGCCTTCCGAATTTGCTTGCGGAGCCGTAGCCAATTCAGACGGGCTTCCGCATTCGATTCATCCCTCCTGTATGCTGCGTAGGCCTCCCGGCGCTGCTGAATGAGCTCCTTTAGCTCCCCGTCGAACCAATTGTTGGTGAAACGGGGTCGTATACATCTGGAGCCAAGGACCCGGTGCGCCGCCATTCGGAAGGACTGCGCCACTCGCTCGGTGACGTCATCTACCACCCGTTGGCTGTCGGCACCACCCGATAGGTCAAGCTCAGGCAGCTGATGCACTCCAAGCTTCTGTAGGCAATGCTGGAATACGTCATCGAACTTGTCGCGTAGATAATCCAGCGCTTGCTTCGCAGCGTGATCATTACCCGAGACACCAGCACCAATAAGCTTATCAACACGAAAGGACCTGTAAGGTTTCGCAGCCCGCCTTGGCCGGCGCTGGCCGCTCCACGTCAGTTCGGCCCATACTGCCTTGTGGTCCGTATCAAGATCATCTTCGCATACTCC
The DNA here is from genome assembly GCA_019918135.1 of Paulinella micropora. Classification (NCBI taxonomy): domain Eukaryota; phylum Cercozoa; class Imbricatea; order Euglyphida; family Paulinellidae; genus Paulinella; species Paulinella micropora. The sequence continues at coordinate 22,676 of WBZZ01002781.1, forward strand.
GAACTTTGCTCCAGATGCCAAGCCAGGCGACGCGCAGATGTAATCGAGGAGGTGCTTGCCTGTGCCCATGCCGCGCTGCTCACGCCGGGACCACCAGCAGGACCCTTCCACTGGGCACGAGAAGCCGCTCAGATTCCGCAGGCCCGAAGCAGCGAGGACAGCCGCGAGTCTCTTGCCGTTCTCCGAACGTACCGGTGCTCCCTTATCATCGACCTCCCGTGCTGACCGACGATGCCCTCCTCTTTTCGGCTGCATGCCGGCCCGAGCTTCGCGTTGGCATCCGCCACCGTGACCACAAGACCTTTGGCTCCAAAAAAAGCTAGCTGCCTGCCAGGCCGCATACGCCTCTGACGACTCTTCTTCCTGCGTTTCCTGGGAAAGTAGCCGTTGCCCACATAGATATCCTGAGCGCCGGTAACACCCGAGGCGATACGCAGCCACACTTGCTGCCGGTGGTCGACGGGGGCTGACACCAGGTTGCAATACGGACCAAGGAAGTTAGCCACCGCGAATAGAACCCCACCCTTGCAGCGATTTTTCTCGCTGACCTCCGCAGGTTTTCCAAAAATCCGGAATCCATCCAGGCTGCATTTGGAAAGTTGCTTCTTGCCCATGCGGTGCTCCTGAGCTCCGATGACTAGCCAGCCCTCGTGCTTGTAGAATGATGCCCATTCCGCCGTGCCTACGTTGTCGTATCCCGTTTTATCCTGCCAGTTGTGACTCGCGACGAGTAGCTTGAAGCCGGTATCGAACTGCTTGGAGCGGTGCTTCTTGGCTCGTTTCCGGACCCGACGGCCGCGCTTGGCTTCCGCCCTCGTGCTGCCCCCCTCTGCAGGTGCTTGCGCAGGTTGGTCCCCCCACTGCACTGGCCGCCGAATGCAGGGGCACCACATGCACATCAGCACACTCAGACACACACTTAGGTGCATCGGCAGCCAATTCCGAAGACACCACCTGCACGTCATCGACACATTCTTCATGCAGAGGCAAGACGCGATATCCCGTCGCAGCTTCCTCCTTCCGGACCGCCGCTTCCCCACGCAGATGGATGCGAATAAGCCTTCGGACACGTTCCCTGTCCCTGAACCTGCGCCCAAGGGCCACATTGACCCCTCTGCCGAAGAATTTGAGATGTTTGAGTTTGCTGCAACCGCCGTCTGCCTGCTGTCATCGTCCTCGTAGACCAGCTCCAGGTGACGAAACATTCGCTGGCCTTGCCACTCCATTACCGGGAGACCAAGACCGCTCATTTTGGAGGCGATCTCCTGTAGATTGGCGCGTTCTGAGAGCCCCCAGACAATCAGATTACGCCCGTCCTTGTCGTACCGATCTACCCGCCGGTACGTCGAGGCGGCGGTGCCATCTGCCATATAGCGTCGCTCGCCTTATGTTGAAGCGCCGACCCGTGTGCCAGGTTTGGGGAGTAAGGATGAGGCGCAGCTAAGATAGCCTCTCCACGTGGTTCAGGAATTCCGTCATATACGCGAGCCCTCATCCTCCCATCCTGGGACATCGGGCCAGAGCCCGTCGAAGAGGCATTCCCACGGGGATTGTCCAGGTCTTCGGCGATTCTACCTTGTCCATAAGGGCCACAGTGGTAGCTCCGTGCTTCGCGTATTTGTAATCCATTGAGAGTAGTAGACGGCCAATGTCGCTGGCCATCACCGCCGCGCCTCTTTACGCGAGGAAAGCGCCCGTCCATTGCAAATAGCATCGGCGGTATCTGCAACACACACTACACGCATTTCCGCCGGTGTCACTGGACGCTGCCGCGTCGCTTCGTGCCCTTCGGCGCCCGCCAGCACCCCCAGCGTCGCCAGAACCTGCCTCACGCACTACACACACTCTCCATCGCATCGCCAACGCCTCTACTCTCATTGCCTATGGACTTTCAGCTGCTCCTAACAATACACATCATGAGGTACGGGTGTCCCCGAGTGGAGCCAGATCGGACGGCGTGCCGCTGAAACTCCTTCCCCACGTGGGATATAGAAGGCGCGAACCTAGCGGGTACCTATAGGGTCTTACAGACAAGTATACGTAATCCCAGCCGAAGCTGCTCAGTTAGAAATGCAACGGTGGAGGGTGTGAATGCATGGGGCAAGGCACGGCAACGCAGCAAGGCACTGGCAGGCATTGGGACCGACTGAAGCCCCTCTCCAACGTGCGCTCATCATGTGTTCCAG